>SNQJ01S0089299.1:28983-50696 GCA_010110895.2 Picea sitchensis
CCAGGTCCTTCCTTTATTATTATCCAACAAATGAAGGGATACAACCTACAACAAAACCCGCTATAACTTCCTTTTCTTTCTCTCACAGTCTATTCTCTCAAAATACAATACTCTCCATAATGCATAGCCGAAATACATTTCCCTCATAACAGAGGGTTGCCTTCTAGGGCAAAAACCCTAACATAATTTCCACCGTTAGATTTGCGACCTTATAAAGAACGGTCCATATTTACAATGAAATTACAATATACATTTACAAGGCAAGGCACCCCCCCTCTACACTCCCCTACACTCCCCCACATGGAAGAGTGTACATACTTATGGGGTGTAAAGTCTTCATGGGGTATAAACACGGCTAAAAAACACAAGACCTCTGAGTCAGGAAGATAATCAGGCTCCACAACCAACAATGGCTTTTCTTCATCCCACTTCGTTTGCAGAGAAATTTTTTCCCATTCTGCAATACTGTGTTGTTCTACAAGGTCTCCCTGTACTTGTGCCAAATCCTGGGTAGCATACACTATTTCTTCCTGAGCTCGTCAAAGGTGAGCTTCGACTATATCAATGATGTGATGGAGTTGAGATGGCTCATCTCCCAGTTCTGATGTTCCTGCTGACAGAGGTGCAGTGGAGACTGCACAGATGAATTGTAGTGCTTTCTACACTCCTTGGACCTCATCCTTAATCTGATGGAACACCTCCTCCTACTTATCTTATTGCTTCTTTGCTATCTCTAGTGAAGCATCATTTAGGGTTTCTATGATGAAATCAAAGTCATCGGAGGTGAGGATGGTGTGCATTTTGGTCATGGTTGCTTTTACTTTCTTCCTGGAGGAAGGTTTCAACAGGGAAACCTTCTTTTTCTTCGAGGGATCCTCCTCGTCTCTAGGTGGTGTAACCTCACCTTTCTTATGTTCAACTTCTTCACCATCTATATTTCGACCATATCCTCCTTTCTCTGCTGATATGGAAGCGGTCTTCATGGATGCACTGTCTAAATCATGGACCTCTTTGGTCTTCTTTATTTTTCTAGGTCAGGTGTATCATGCGTTGCTTCCAGACTATCAATGTTAGACATCTCCGCAAGGTCGGCTAGAATGAGGAGGTCCACAGACCAATCCTTGGTGATTTCTTCTAAGTCCTCTTCTATCATCTTGCAGTAAGATTGAAGTTGCTTCTTTTTCTCGTCAGCACGCACTGTAATATAAATCAAATGGTGGTCCGCGCTGAATTTCATTAAAGGCCGAAACCTATGGAGAATATTCAGCATGATGTGAGGCTCGGACTGGATAGCTAACTTCAGTTGATTGTAATATGTGTGGAATACAACATTTGACTGCCATTTCTTGTTCATGTCATTGGAATACCACAGTGTACTGAACTTTGTGGCCAGAGGTTCAAAGGGATCGATGTTCGCGAAGGTCACACCTTCCAGCATCTCCCATGCGATGAAAGAAATCGATATTAGAAGCCAACTGAAGCGGAACTAGTATCCTTGATCTTGCGCTTCCCTGCAGTCCAGTTCCAACTAGTTTACGAGGAAATTCACCCAATTCATTTGTAGGCCCTTCACACACTTCCCTGCGAGGTCGACTACAAAACCAGTCACCTGGGTGGGTCAATTCTTGTGGACTATCTTTCCTGAGATCAGTTGACAGGCTAGGCACACTGCGCCACTTTGGATAGAAGCTACCTTGTAGCCTCACATGCCTTTCTCAACATCACCGTAGGTGTCCTTGATCCTTTTTGCTAGAGCATGATCCATTGTTTTTCCGGGGTATAAATTTTGTGGGTTAGGGCCTTGCATACTCAACCCTGTGATCTGATTGATCAATGTTGGATCCACTATGACATGGTGGTTTAACCACAAACATATTCCATGGTAACAGGACAACAACAATTTGATGGATGCATTCACTTCTTGGTGTCTTCCGAAGTGAGGAATATTCATGACGTTGAACAGTGTGGACTACGCGAGGTTATGGGTCCATGACTGAGGGACGATCTTTAAACTCTTTCCTTTTGTCCTGGTTAGGTACTTATGCAGGGTGAGCATGTTGTAGACCTTCCTGTCGTTGAGGTTGAAGTCGCTAAACTTCAACGCTGCTATCTTTTCTTGATCTGCGTGAGCTGCGCGTATCCCCTTCGGGAGGTACACAGTGACCAATTCATACTCAAAGTCTCTAGGCACACTGTATTGATTTATTGCGCCACTCAAAGGTGGTATAGAGGAGGGTAAAATGCTCGGAATCAACTTAGCATTTGCGATATCGTCTCTATGCTTGGTTCACTTCTCATCTACGGGTCGTGAAGGTCCAACTCGAGTAGTGGAAGGAGAGGCTGACAATCCTCTTGTCGATGAAGCTTGTAGACCAGTAGACAATCCTCTCTCTGACATGACTCTTTCAGTCATCAAGTTGAGGAGTACTTCTGTTACTAATTAATCAGCTGCGGTGATCTCGTCGGACATACGCACTTGGGATTAATAATATCAGGTTCACAATTAACACAGATAATGCACTAGAATAAACAACAAGAGGGCAATGATCACTGTATACAATTCACTTGGTCCGCGGGCTCAAATTCTTGGTTAGCAAAAGTGTTCTCCGTGCATGGCGCGATGGGATAAATAGGAAACTCAACAACAGTTCGCTTGTAATGGGTATGAAGACTCATTAACTCTTGTTATGTCCATTATGGCACGTTCCAATAGTCTGGTGTTGAGATATAAAAAAATTCTGACCTGTTCGGAGCGGAAGTCGAACAGATATATCGGTCCTAATGACTATATTGCCTCGCCATGGAGAAGTGCCATGTGTCATTGTTTTGATATCTCGACGAAGTTCCCATTCTGCAATTTTTTTATCTATGAAGTTCCCTCTGGAACCTTCTGTAACTTTTCAAACTTAGCTCTCTTCTTACTTAGATTTCTAGCCTTCCTCTCAGTGAGCTTCATCTCGGTAGTCCTTTTTCCATGCTGATTCTTATCGTCTTTGGACATAGTCACAACACGTTGTTGAGATTATTTCCTAGGATTTGGGATTAACACCTCTTCTTTATTCGAGATAGGTACTTCAATATTCTATGAGTCTTCTAATGTTATTTCAACTTCGACATCTAGGTCTCTAGTGTTAAGTAGCTTTGACCTATTCTCCTGTTCTCCAATCAAGTATGTGATTCTTCTAGTCATGAAATATTTTAACTCTTGTATCTTCTTCTCTAAAACTTATTCTTCTTCTTTTCATCAGGCTTGATCTCTTTCAATCCAATGTTTTCCTAGTAACATGGTAAACGGGGTGCGGTCCTCAATAAATTGAATAATCTCAAAATCTTCTTCTGTCGAAGTTCCATTGGCATTCATAGATATCTGAATGAGCTTTCCACATAGGTTTACTAGATTTCCTATGAATAACCCTATTCCTCCTAATTAAGGAATCATAGCAGTCCTTCCTATAGCTTCCCAAGTTCTCTCTATCATGATATTCACCTATGTTTCCTCATCTAGAACACAGTCAATGTCGAAGTCTCCTATTCTTGTTTCAAGGCATTCCTTGTATTTAAAGATCTCTAATAATATAACACGTCGGTGGTCATTTAAGGTTTCTTTCATCTGTAGTAATACCTTCTCTGATTTTTTCTGGGGTTCTGTTGTTGCTTTAGTTTCTGAATCTTCCTTAGCATTTTCTTGTCTTATGTCCATACTTTCAAGCTTAGTAATCATTCAGGGCAATCCAACACTTCATAGTTCATAGATTTGCAACAAATACAACCAGATCTTCTCCCAAGGCATGCCTTAGCAAGATGTCTCAGTTTTCTGTAGATGTAACAGAGGGTTAATCCTCTCTATCTTTTAAATGATCCCTAGCTTCTCCTATACTATGCGCTAGGATCATAGGAGCTAACCTGCAATCAATTCTTTCTGGGATCCTGCATCCATTCGTTAGTCCAAACATTCTTTCTATGCATAGGTATAACATATCTTTCACTATTCTTATCAGATCTACTCATATCAAATTTTCTTTAATCTATTAATACCCTAGTTTTCAAACTAGGAAAGACTCTATTAAACATACCTAGATCCATACTCTAGAAACAAAAATTTCCACTTATCTTACTTCTACAGAGAACAAAGTTCCAGATCTAAAAATTTTAACTATTCTTACCTTTATCAGAGCACAAAGCTTGTAGATATTACCTCTTTTTAATCAAGAATTCCCACTTTTACCTTTATTAGGGCATAAAGCTTCCAGATATTATCTTTTTTCTTCAGATCTAACTTCTTTTCCTTAGCACAGAGCTTCTTAGGTCAAGTAGAATGTTTCGCACTAGGGAACCAGATCTACACACAGATCTTTCATAGTTTCAAGATGGATCTTTGCACAAAGCTTCTTCTTTCTCAGTTCCTAGCAATCACAGTTTCAGTCTCGACAATGAAACCATTTGTTGGCACAGGGGCAGACTCAGGGTTCAATGCTACAACAATGCACCAACAAAGCCCTAACTATCGACCCTTTCGACAACACTTGCGAAGTAGATGAAGTCTCATCCAAGGTATATGCAGGGGTGGTTGCAAGACTTAGGTGTCTGTAAACATAGATGGGACACAGATCTATGATTATAATACTTAATAAAGCACTTAGCATCGTCAGTTATTCAATACACAATCAATAATCACTTCACTGATAATACAAGGCTTCATAGTATTCACACTGATATAACACATTTAAGCACTTAGCGTCAATAGATAGGTCAAATCTAGCAGATCAAGCACTCAACACATTCATATAGATCAGATCTAACATTCTCACATGTCGTTAGCACTAAGCACAAGAAAATATATCTAATCATCTTAAATCACTTTAGCAAAAGAAGACATAAACACATTAAGACAAGCACAAAGCAAGCCAACACAGTGTTTACATGGTTCACCCCTGCCCTGGGGCTATGTCCACCAACTCTTATTCTTTATTTTCTTCAATAATTTGGTTACAAGCACAGAGCCATCAAAACCCTACTCTGCATAGGACAAAATATCTGCACATCTCGTTAGATCCCTCTTCCTTGCGATACAACCCAAAGCCTTCCACCATCTGTTACAACCACTAGCACTTAGCTCTACAAGTCTCTTACAGTCATGCACAAAGCACTTGCACTTAGCATATATCACATAAATGCCTATTCAACTACTTCTTACATTGCCTAGCCTTCTATTTATACATACAAAATAGGCCTAAACATGGTTAAACCCATGGGCTGACATCCCAATCCCATTACATAATCCCCAAAACCCAAAAAGGATCCAAAAGTGGGCCGAGATCCCGTGATATTTGCTTCATCTTGCACTCCTCCTTTGATAGGCTATCAAAGTCCCAAAATAGGTCAATTTGACCAAGGATCTCCAAAACTTGGTCAAGGGCCAACAATCCAACCATCGTTGAAGAACAAGAACCAATGACTGAGAAAATGGATGTTGATCCGAGGATCGAAGAACAAAACCCCACTACCGCACAAAACCCTACACAAAAAAATAGTTTAGGAGCACCGCAACAGTTGAACGGGGAAGACAAAGAGCATACAAAATCAGATGATCCTAGGGCAACGGTCGGAGCAGTGAAAGAACCTATTGCAGAGCTAGTGAAACAATCAAAATATCAGGTACATATGGAGGATGTCATAGGTCAACAAAATTTCGATGAAAAAGATGAAGAGGATGTGCACCAAGATGCAGAACCATCGACAACGACAGAGAAGAAAAAAGGAAAAAACCAGTACAAACATCACCATGCAAACATACATAAGTTACACTGTCATTACCATGCATACCCAAAGGAGTCACAATCCTTCCTGGCATATTAGGATGTGTGGAGAAACTGAAGTATTCCTATCATGATGTAACAAACAAGGACAAATTTCTTGATTTTGTGCCACAAGTTTATATGGAGACAAAGAGAACAACTTCATTAGGAATTCTAATATTAGAGCCAAAGTAGTGGATTACAAAGTTGTATAACACAAGGATGATGAACTTGTTAGAAATTCCTTATTTTGGATGGGGTAAATATGTAAACAAATGCATCAAGCAATTATTGGCATTGGTGCATGGGGGTATTCTATGGATGGATAGACCAGTCTAAATAGATGTAGATATAATTGTAGAAATTATATGTCTACCAATAAGATGGAGAAAATCTAGCACAAATAAGACAAAGGAGAAAGAATCGATGGAGGAGATGAAGAATACATATGGTACTAACAAAGGCTCCTTGGGAATTATAATTAACATAATCAGTGAACCTGGGATGAGATTGGAAACTAGGTTGATGGCTTGCAAACTGTTAAGGAAATGTTGTAAAGAAGAAGCACTTGCAGGAGTTATAGTAGTAGCCATGCAGTGCACGAAGGGGACTCTACTTAGCTGGAGCCAATACTTACTGAATTTATTTTTGGATGAATACAAGGATGCATAAGATATTGTAATAGAGTTCCAATATTAATGTATGATCATACTCATAGCTTTGGTGGGTTGCAGAGAGCCCAAATACAACGAATTTTACCCAAGGCCGGGCAAGTTCCTCGTAACAATGTATATGACATTAAGGAACACATCAGACACAAAACAAAGGAAGCAAAATTCCAGTATATTTTCCATGTATTTTGATGATATGAAGGAAAAGATATCCAATACCTAGAGGATACCACCAAAAGTGGTGGAAGAGCATCAAGGAGTAGAAATTTCAAGGCTTCCAGACACAATATGTGGATCCAGGCCAAGAGGGATCCCAAGAAGAATTGGTTCTAAGGAATGACACGCGTCTCTTTCCCTATAAGACACATGGATCACAGTCTGTGTTTTCATCCTATTGGGGTGGATAGTGAGGATTGATCGTGACCCAAAATCGATGGTTCATATCCTCGCAGGCATCACTTATCAATGATTTCCTTTGGCTTGGCACTGGATTGAGTCTGTAGTCCTACGAACCAAGGGTCTGATACATGTGGACCAATAGTCACGATGGTGTGGTTCCACTTTGAGTTTTGTTAGGGAAATGGTTGGGAAGATCAGATGACGAATATTTGAATCTTCTATCAACAGATCGATGACCGCAGTTGTAGTGGATCTAGGCCCTCAGAAAATTTCATATGCCAAGAAGTATAAAACATCTTGAGAGACCAGTATCGAGGTACGTTAGGATAACATAATAGGCCCATACAAAGGGAGATACATGGAGTTTTGGGTTACAACATAATCTAGGTTCTGCAGTGGCCCATGATGGAATTTGGGCTTACCTGTAGGGAATATCAATGATCCATATTTGATCTACAATCTGGAGATAGATAGTCAACATTTCATCATCCATCATGACCCTGAGACTCCAAGGTAATAGAGCTCCCTTGTTAAATTGACAACGCAAATCTATCGTGGTTTAGATCCAATGGTCGAGGCCTGAGACGTCAAGACTAAGCCTATGCAACCAACATGGTCCACAATCGATGTGTATACTCTACATGGCATCTCCATGATACGACACACCATGGAACAATCTAATGTGGCTTGACACGTGGCGGTCATACCATGTGACACATGGCAATGGTTTTATGGATGGACCTCTATCCAAAGATTCAAAATCAAGATGACACGTGGAACTACCTAGGGTTCAATCATCGACTGAAATATACCTCCAGGTAGTGGACATCAAATCTTTATTAATGCAATGTAACCACGAAACCTATGAAGTCTGACGTCTAAGGATTACGAGGTGGTTTGATCTAGCTAATATTTTTATTAAGAGATATATTATCACGTTAAACCTTGGGGTCACGAGTCTATGATATCTATAGTTTCGATCTCTCCCACTTATATCTAACAATAGTCATGGTTCCTCCCATAACCACTAGCAAATTAGGGTCATTTTGCGATGGCTATTTTGACGCTCTTGCGACGTTATGTCGTGGATATTGTGACGAATCTTGAGTCTCTCAAACATAGTTTCATGTGACGTGTCAAGTTCTACAAACTTGGATTAACTTCGTAAGAGCATCGACCATAGGGAAGTTGTCACAATAGCAACAAAAAAAGTATTATCGTCGCCAATACGACTAAGTGAAGAATTTTTTGAAAGAGTGATATAGTAGGGAAATCGTCACACACTCGAAAATATAGGCATGTTCGACAACACAAGTATTCCAATAGAGGATGAATGCCTTCAGTAACCACTCACATAACCAAATCAAATATCAACACACCGATGTTTTCATGTGGTAAAACCCCTATGGGGAAACATTCACGACCCCTGCCAATGTGGTTGTAATGTCCCCGACCACCCATGGTCGGGCCATGCTACTTAAGGAAACAATTTCATCCTCTCACTACAGAACATGTTGTAACATACCCAATATTCAACTGAGCTATGCCACATAAATTTTCTCTTCAACTACATGCAATTATAACATATACATACAACACTCTTGTGGAAGATTTACATATAAACGTAAGAAAACAGTTAGATTCTATAATATATGATTTCATACTAAAATAACCATAAACACAGACATGCAGCATATACAGGGAAATACCCATAAACATATAGACAATTATAATCACACATATGATCAACTGTAACATAATCACGTAAATAACAATGCATCAAGTAAATTTATCACACGATTGGTACTTATCTTATAAATATTGTCACCAACTGCATACAGACCATCCACGAACCTCCTAGCCTTAGAATACACTGTTCATCACTCTCAACAGTGAGTCACCCCCGAGATGGGACTAAACTCCACCCAGGGTAAAGGGTTTCCTAACCAGGCTAAAGGTTCATAGACAATAGGAAAGACTCCATCTAAGGTGCTCACTCAACTAACAACCTACAACCTCTCACTCCCCACATGCATGTCCCACCCAAGGAAGTGTGCCCCTTCTCTTCTCAACAGTCCCTCGACTGCCCCACTTCCCTTACAGGGCTATAGAAAAAGGCCGAACAGGAAGTCTCAAAGCACCGTAGCTGCAGTTTAGCACCTTCAGGAAATCAATCCCTAAGCAATTCTCTCGCTCAAAGAATTACTCATGGGCCTGACAACCCGCCTCTTCAATTTTCCATGGGCCTGACAACCCACTTCTTCAATCCCTCTCCCAAGCTAACTAGGTACACCAACCAAAAATGGTTATGGAAACAGGCTCAGATATAGTGAAATGAATGTCTGAAGGATAATGGATTGTGTGAGTGAAAATGGTCATGGAATCATTGACTGGATGACTGAATGATGAAAGGAACCATGGAAGAGATGATCGTCTGAATGATGGTCAGGATGATCATAAGAAGGATCGTGAGAATGATGGTCAGGATGATGGAGAAAAAGTGTGTAAATGAACTAAGTCCCCACGATATGTATGCATGTCCCCAACTTGACACTTTTCATGTTGGAAGCTACTTTGGTCCACTTGTCCCCAACTTTATAACTTAGGATAAAATAATTATCCATACTTTATGTCTTAAGAAATATTAATATAATATTCCTTTTTGGCTTAAGCTCTCTAGCTTATCCTTTTCCCTTAACTTTTGGCCCTCCCTTTCCCTAACTGGTGAATTTTAGGCCCCCGTCTCTTTTATCATGGTCGATCTGCGCACAACGATGTATTTTATATTAATCACGAGACATATACAAAATAGGTGCACTAGCCTTTAACATCTAGGTGCACTGGCCTAATTCCAAAACAAAAGCATCCTAGATTATAATAATTGGATCACCAGCCTATAACACATATCATATACACAAGGCTTGGTGACCTCCATATTGCACCCACTTTAGTTGTTGCACGTGATATCCAGGAATGTGCACACTACACCATTTTACTACGCAGTACTTGCGCGCACTATGCCATGAAAGGTGCATTACAAAAATGATGTCAAAACATCTCACCATCTTAAGTACACTTACATTACATTTACAATTGGGTTCGGCCGAGAGATATTACAATCCCCTCCCCTTATTTATGCACTGGCCTCAGTGCATCATATACCCATATACAACAAAGTTTTCAAAAATCCTCAAAAAGATGCGGTTATTCTGTCTGCACTGCATCCTTATGCTCCCAAGTAGCATTCTTAGGACCGAACCAGGTCCATTGAACCTTTACAAGCCCTATGGATCGATTCCGGAGTTGATTGATTTTCCGGTCCAAAATGTGCATCGGATGCACTTGAAAAGCACCTTCTTGCTCCACCTGAATCACATTCCAATCAATAACATGATTAGCATCAGGTATATATTTCTTTAGCAATGATACATGGAATACATTATGAATAGACATAGATGCATGCAATGCAATCAAATAAGCAACTGGCCAATCCTCTCTAGGATTTCAAATGGCCCACATAATCTAGCTGCCAATTTGGCGTAGCATCCCAGCTTCAGGGAACTCCTATTAGCTTTCACTTTCAGGAAAACATGATCACCCACTTTGAACTCTCTGTGGGTTATGTTCTTATCGGCATAATGTTTCTGCCTGTCTTGGGAAGATTTTAAATTCTGCTTAATTTTTATCATTTGGTCCTCCATCTCCTTGAGAAAATCTGGCCCAACTACTGTCCTATCAGCTGGATTATCCCAACTCAATGGGTTATTGTACTTTCTACCATAAAGTGCTTTAAATGGGCTCATCTTCAATGATGCCCGATACACATTTTTGTAAGCGAATTCTACCAAGTGTAGGTAGTCTTCCCATTTCGATGGTTTGTCCATCACATACATCCTCAGTATGTCTTATATCACTCTGTTCACCCTCTCTTTCTGTCCATGAGACTTAGGATGATAATATGTACTAAAGTTCAAATTCATTCTGAATCCTTTGAACAATCCTTTCCAGAAATTCGAGGTGAATTTTAGGTCTCTGTCGGACACAATTGTTTTAGGAATTCCGTGCAATCATGCCACTTCCTTCATGAAAATATCAAAAACATTTGTTGCCTTGTGAGTAGTTTTCAGTGGAATAAAATGGGAAGCTTTTGTAAGCTTGTCCACCACCACCATGATCGAATCATGTAGCTTTCCTATTCTAAGCAATCCCATAGTAAAATCCATTTTCACCACTTCCCACTTCCATTAAGGAATGGGCAAAGGTTGCAACAACCCTGATGGGTGCCTATGCTCAGCTTTAACTTTCTGGCATTCTATACATCTAGCGATGTATTCAGTGATTTCTCTCTTCATTCCTGGCCAAAAGTAATGGCTCTTGATTGCTACCATGGTTTTATGATATCCAGGGTGTCTTGCATAAGGGACATTATACATTTCATGAAAAATCATACGTTTCAAGTCCTAGACATTTGGAACAAAATTTTTGTTCTTGTGTAGTAGTATTCCATCTATTCCCAAATTATAATTATCCACCTTTTGTGGTATCTTACCCTGCTGTAGCTTTGCTACCAATTCTCTGTATTGCAGATCTGCATTTGTAGCCTCCAGAATTTTTCTTTTAATATCAGTCTGATACATGCTAATGGTTGTAGCATGTAGTTCATGCACCTTCCTACTGAGTGCATCAACCACTTTATTCTCTTTCCCCTTGATATGCTTTATATCAAAGTCATATTCGCTTAGAAATTCTAACCATCTGCTTTGCCTAGCATTCAGATTTGGATGATCAAATAAATACTTCAGACCATTGTGGTCTTTTCTTATCTCAAAACTCTTCCCCATGAGGTAGCGTCTCCATTTCCTCAAGGCATGCACTATGGTTTCCAACTCCAAATCATGAGTGGCATAGTTTCTTTCATGCTCCTTCAACTTCCTTGATTCATAACATATATAAAACTCATTTTGACTAAGGACTCCACCAATTCCTTCATTACATGCATCTGTGCATACAATGAAATCTTCGTTTGGGTCTGCAATCCTTAGTATTGGAGCACTTGTCAATAATTGTTTCAAGTGTTGGAAACTCTTTTCGCAATCCAGTGCCCACTGAAACTTCACACCCTTTCTTTCCAAGGAAGTGATTGGGTGTGCAATCTTTGAGAATCCTTCAATAAATATTTTTTAGTATCCTGTAAGACCCATGAATGATCTCACCTCTATCACATTCCTTGGTGTTGACCATTCTCTAATGGATTCTGTCTTTTCAGGATCCACTTCTATCCCATCCTTTGAAATGATATTCCCCAAATAATGAATTTGTTTCTGATAAAATGAGCACTTGCTCAATTTGGCATACAACTGATGCTCCCTTAATACTTGCAACACCATCCTCAAATGATGTTTATGCTCTTCCTCTGACTTAGAATATATAAGAATGTCATCCAAAAATACAATGACAAACGTGTCTAGATATTCTCGGAAAACACCATTCATTAAGCACATGAAAACAACTGGTGCATTTGACAACCCAAATGGCACCACTGTCAACTCATAATGACCATACCTTGTCCTGAAGGTGTTCTTGCTGATATCTTCTTCTTTAATCCTTACCTAATGGTATCCTGATCTGAGATCTATCTTTGAAAATATCTTTGCATCCTTAAATTGATCAAAGAGATCATCAATCCTTGGCAGAGGATACTTGTTCTTAACAGTCACTTTATTCAACTATTTGAAGTCAATGCATAATCTTAATGTTCCATATTTGTTTTTCACAAACAATACTGGGGCACCCTAAGGTGACACACTTGGGCGTATATACCCCTTCTTCAGAAGTTCTTCAAGCTGCATTTGCAACTCCTTCAATTCTGGTGTACTCACTCTATAAGGAGTCTTTGACATTGGAGCTGCTCCAAGAATTAGATTTATATAAAAATCAATGTCTTTGTTTGGGGATAGTCCTGGAACTTCCTTGAACACATATTCAAAATCTTTCAGGACTGCATAATCTTCCAAATTTGGCTCCTTATCTTTAGGTGTCTCTTCCATATGAGCTGCAAATATTTGACACCCTTTTCTGTAACATTTCTTTAGCTGCAATGTTGAAATTTCTCTAATGGTTACTGCTCTGGGAATTCTCTGCACTTTCCTTAGTTTCCCTTCCTCAATCAAGCAAGTAAATTATTTGTTGTGATAGTCCAGGGGAGCATGATGTTGGTCCAACCAATCCATCCCAATTAGACAGTCATAGGAACCTAAAGGCAAGATGTTCAAATCTTCCTTGGTGTTCAGTCCATTCATGTCCATGAGGCATGACTTAACCATCTCATTAACTTTTCTTTTGGCTCCTGTAGCCAGCTGCACCAACCAAGATTTCCCATGCTTGCTTCTTGGAAATTGAAAATTTTCCACCATCTTAGGGTCTATATAACTATGAATAGCTCCTGAATCAATTAAAATAGCAATGGTTTGGTTGTTGATCATACCTTCCACCTCAATCATGTGGGACTGGTACTCTTCTTTTTTGTTTTCCAGGGCTGCATAGATCCTTGGCACATATATTCCCATGTCCTTGACTATTTCAACTTGCTGTACATTGTGAACAACCCTACCTTTTTCACCTCTATGAGGACAATCTCTGAACCTATGATCTCCTTTACAACCCCAACATTGAATAGGTGACTACCTTGGTCTTTGACTCCCTATGTCAATCGTTCTGGGTTCTTTAGGCATTTGTTGTCCCTATGGATTATTTCTGAAGAATGGTGGCTTAGCTCCCTTATTCCTCTGATCCATCTTGAATTTCCTTTTATCTTCCCAAGCCTTTTGGAAAGTTGGCCTTGCTTTCTACTGATCATATAGGAATTTAACTCGCCTTATGGTCTCTTCCAATGTCTTGGGTTCATCATACTGTATTTTTTCACTGATGAATGATGGCAATCCACTTAAATACCTTTGAATTTTGACTGTCTCGTCCTTGATGAAAGAGACATACTTCAGTAGTTCTAGAAACCTTCTCTCATATTCATCTATGGTCATACTTCCAAGCTTGAGTTCAAAGAAATCTTTCATTTACTTGTCATAGTATCTCTTAGTCAAGTATTTCTTCTCAAAATACTTCTTGAATTCCCTCCAAGTAACACTTTTCTCTTTAATGTGTTGCACCTTCACAAGTTGATCCCACCACATGGATGCCTTTCCTTTGAGTTGATATATAGCAATTCTACCTTCTACAATACTTTCTCATGCCCAACAACCATGTTTCTGCATCTTCATCTTTCTTGTGCTCACCATCAAATGTAGGAGGTTTGATTTTGTTCATTTCTCCTCGTAGCTCATCCACCCCAGACCTCTTATTCCTTCTGACAAGGGATGGACTTGAGCTTCTGCCTACCCTCTTATTGGAATGCCTTGGGGAGTGATGGTGGTGTCTACTAGCACTTCTTGCTTTTATTTTCTCATCCGAAGACTTGTGACTTCCAGATTTTCTTGAGCCACTCTCCTTATCCAATTTATTTTCTATTTTTTTCAAGCCCTCCAATAACTTCATGTCAAATTCATCCTACTGATCCTTGGCTCTCATAATCCTTTCATTATCAACCCTATAGATTTGGACATCCTTCTGCAAATTTTTAATGGTCTCTTCCATATTCATGTTTTCATTCCTTTCTTCTCCATGTCCATTGGAGTTTGTTCCTTCAATGCCCAAATGGACATCCATCCCTCTACTCTCATCTTGCTGAATGTAATTCCCCTGTGCCTCTTCCATTCCTATGGACTCTGCACTAATTTGATCTGATCTAGTTGTTGTTAACTCTGCCAAAATGTGCAACCATCGAAACTCATTAGTATAACAATTCAACAATTCATGAAAAATATGAACCATTTTGGTTCAATATATACATCAGAATTATCTCTTCTGATTTCCTGGTGTGATCACCATGACAATTCTAGATAAGACCCAAGTCTTGAGAACATAGACGCGCAACACCTTTAGAGATACATCTGGGCAAAAGGCGGTTTTCCAAAACCACTTTTGCCAAGATGCGGTATCACGTGTTTCAATATGTCAAAACCACCACTCGTGGAACAGGTGACAACTAGTCAGATCACCCTGTTTCACTCGTTCAATACTTCACAGTTGTATGACGTCAGTTGAACATCGCCATGTAATGAACTCAAAATCTAATCATTTGAAATGGATTAGCCGAGCATGAAAACCCAACGCACTTGTATGTAGTCTATCTATGCTTCATAATTGGGATTCTATAACTACCAATCCTCAAGTATGGAGACATCAGCTTATCCCTAAACAAAGTAATATTCAAATTGCTCGACTTTCTTCTCTCTGTAAAATAATTTTGGTATCCACAAACTGAGGTACATGGACAAGGCTAAATCCAGTGAGACTGGTTATTCAGGCAACATGCTAGACTTTCCTGCAAATAAGGAGGAAAGGGTACTTGTTCACATTCTAGTGACTAAATTCCACATAGAGCCGGCTATAGACTCGTAGTTGGAAGTCAGGCTAAATCCCACTATGAAGAATTTAGTCATCAACAGGCCATCTTCTAAGAAGAAAAGGAGAAAGCGATAGAAGAAGGAAACCACAACTGAAATGGCCTAAAGTGTTGGAGAGAATCATCCAGTCTGGTTATATTCTTTAAAGGAGGAGATTGCTAAGCTAAAATGAGTCCTCAACTAAAATTAAGTATATTTCAACAATTTTTGGTCAAATGGTAGAAAAGGTAAGGGGCTCCAGAGATGATAGGCATGTTCTTAAATGGTCCCTTTACAATAGGATAACTGCTATCATTCCCTTTTTGTAATTTTGGGATTAATATGGTTATATAAATGTAGAAGCGGATTTTGGACTATTTATTACAAGATTCTAACTGGTGGTGTTATGAGTCTTGTTTTCTTTCATAGTATGCTTTCTTGGAAGCCTATATTTCACTTTCATCTATCTGAATCGGAGGAAGGTAAAACTCAAAATTCATTTCTGAGATGCTCTTGGCTTAGCAATTTAGGCTATATTTGTTTCTTCTCAAACCAACTCTGAATTCATTTTAAATAATGCTCTGATGCAGTTATGTGTTTCTTTTTCCTCTAATACCATGCATTTTTTCTATTAAACTTAGACTCATCACCTTCCAAATGACTTCGCACGCACAAAAATTCAACCTGTACACCCATATTTATCGTGCACAGTAACACCATAATGTAAATCATGCTTCCGTGGACCTATATCCACCATGAATTTCTTCTCCGTCGCGCTAACAGCTTGCGTGCACTAATTTTGCGTTGTGCGCCAATATCCACTGCGCACAATTTTGGTATCGCACACTGATATTCCACATGCATTTCTCCCTATGCATTGCATCATGCCAAAGTTCAATATGCCCCACCATGCACAATAATCTGCGCGCACCATTGACTACACTGTCGCGAGATAACTTATACTCATATTGTGCGCACACCAACCAAACTATTTTGTGTTTTGCAATACTTGCGCACCCCACGTGCACATTACTATGTGTGTGCTCACCACACAATGCTAAATTTAGCATGTGCATCTGCACACAATATTGTTCCGCGCGACGCCATAATTTACTGTGCACACCTTCACGCCAACATTTTCCGTGCAGTGCCAAATTTTTCCATGAACGCTCTGTGACTTGAAATTTGGTCACTTCGAAATTAATCTCTTGTGAATATTCTCTTCAACTGAACCTTTCCGGCCCATCCATGCTCAGTGTTGGAACTGAAGCTCTAATACCATATTGTAACATCCCCGGCCACCCATGGCCGGGCCACGCTACTCGAGGGAATACTTTTTTCCTCTCATTGCAGAACATATTGTAACATACCCAGTATTCAATTGAGCTATGCCACATAATTTTTCTCTTCAACTACATGCAATTATAACATATACATACAACACTCTTGCAGAAGCTTTACATATAAACGTAAGAAAACAATTACATTCTATAATATACGATTTCATACTGAAATAATAGTAAACATAGACATGCAACATATACAAGGAAATATCCATAAACATACAGACAGTTATAATCACACATATGATAAACTGTAACATAAGCAAGTAAATAACAATGCAGCATGTAAATTTATCACATGATTGGTACTTATCTTATAAATATTGTCATGAATTGTGTACAGACCATCCACGAACCTCCCAGCCTTAGAATACACTATTCATCACTCTCAACAATGAGTCACCCCTGAGATGGGACTAAACTCCACCTAGGGTAAAGGGTTTCCTAACCAGGCTAAAGGCTCATAGACAACAGGAAAGACTCCATCTCAGGTGCTCACTCAACTAACAACCTACAACCTCTCAGTCCCCACATGCCTATCCCACCCAAGGAAGTGTGCCCCTTCTCTGCTCAACAGTCCCTCGGCTGCCCCACTTCCCTTCCAGGGATTTAGCAACAGGCCGGACAGGAAGTCTCAGAGTACCATAGCTGCAATTTAGCACCTTTAGGAAATCAATCCCTCAACAATTCTGTTGCTTAGAGAATTTCTCACGGGCCTGACAACCTGCCTCTTCAATTTTCCACGGGCTTGAAAACCTGCTTCTTCAATCCTGCTCCCAAGATACCTAGGTACACCAACTAGAAATGGTTATGGAAACAGGATCAGATACAGTGAAACGAATGTCTGAAGGATAACATACTACGTGAGTGAAACTGGTCATGGAATCATTGATTGGATGACTGAATGATGGAAGGAACCATGGAAGATATGATCATCCGAATGATGGTCAGGATGATCGTAAGAATGATCGTGAGAATGATGGTCAGGATGATGGAGAAAAAGTTTGTAAATGAACTAAGTTTCCATGATATGTATGCATGTCCCCAACTTGACACTAGTCATGTTGGAAGCTACTTTGGTCCACTTGTCCCCAACTTTAGAACTTAGGATAAAATAATTATCCATACTTTATGTTTTAATAAATATTAATATAATATTCCTTTTTGGCTTAATCTCTCTAGCTTATCCCTTTCCCTTAAGTTTTGGCCCTCCCTTTCCCTAACTGGTGAAGTTTAGTCCCCATCTCTTTTATCGTGGTTGGTCTGTGCACAGTGATGTATTTTATATTAATCATGAGACATATACAAAATAGGCGCACTGGCCTTTAACATCTAGGTGCACTGGCCTAATTCCAAAACATAAGCATCCTAGCTTATAATATCTGGCTCACTAGCCTATAACACATATCATATACACAAGGCTCGTTGACCTCCATACTGCGCGCACTTTAGTTACTGCACGCGATATCCGAGAATGTGCACACTACACCATTTTACTATGCAGTACTTGCGTGCACTATGCCATGAAATGTGCATTACAAAAATGATGTCAAAACAACTCACCAGCTTAAGTACACTTACATTACATTTACAATTGGGTTCGGCTGAGGGATATTACAACAGCCACTTGGAGCAGTTTATTAATGCAAAGAAAAATATTATAGAGAGATTTTACAAGAGAGTTTCTCACAATCGATCATCAACAAATGACCCTCCATGCTCTTTAAATAGAGATTATGGAACAATCGGTTGTTAATCCATGGATCAATGGCCGTTAAGATCGAGGAGAGTATGAACCATCAAATCACTCTATGTCAAAAACATATCGTGATCGTCATATTTCCTAACTACAAATGCATACTAATGCATACTAAAGAAACACACTAGAAAACAAACTTTTACCTAACGACACAATAGACCAAGTAGATCTTAACTAACTTCTAAGTGTTTAAATATCCTAACATCCCCCCTTAAGAACAACTTGGGATAGGATTGAAGGATTTACAATAGTGACACAATAGGATAAGGAAGGAGGCATTAGAGCCTATCCCCCCTTAATGAAAACTTCCTGAACTCCTAACATAGATGGAAGTTTGGAGAACTTCGCTTCTATAAGAGACTTTGTGAAAATTTTTGCAACTTGATCTTCTGTAGGGAAAAAGAGAAGNCAATAGGATAAGGAAGGAGGCATTAGAGCCTATCCCCCCTTAATGAAAACTTCCTGAACTCCTAACATAGATCGAAGTTTGGAAAACTTCGCTTTTGTAAGAGACTTTGTGAAAATGTCTGCAACTTGATCTTTTGTAGGGCAAAAGAGAACTTCAATAACTTGATCATGAATGAGATTTTTGATGAAGTGCATGTGTAGCTCAATGTGTTTTCTACATTGATGTTGAACTGGGTGTTTGGCGAGCTTGATGGCACTCATATTGTCACACCAAAGGATGGTCAGATGCTGGTGCTGGAATCCAAACTCTGAAAGGATATTTCGAAGCCATAGGACTTACTGACTTGTATTTACCACTGCTCAGTACTATGCTTCTGCTGAAGAAAGTGCAATAGCTTATTGTTTCTTACAAGCCCAAGTGACAGGTCCTAAACCAAGGTTGAAAACATAACCTGAAGTAGAATTCTGATCATCAGAGTCACTTTCCCAATATGAATTAGTGAAACCAACCAATAAAGGAGTCCCCCCTGAACTGTAATGTATCCTGAACTGAACTGTACCACAAACATAGTGAAGTATCCTTTTAGCTTTTTTCCAATGGATTTCATGGGGTGTTTTCATATACCAGGCAACAAGACTAACAACAAAGGAAAGATCAGGACATGTATGATTCAAGTATAAGAGGCTACCAACTAACTGACGGTATAGGGTGGCATCAACTCTAGGATAAGTACAGGTGGTAGTAATCCTGAATCCAAACTGGAAGGGAGAAGGGGTTGGTTTACAATTGTCCATGTGAAAGCAACGAAGAAGGTCACAAGCATACCTAGACTAGGAAAGAAAAATTTCTTCATTGGTTTGAAAAACTTGGAGGCCAAGGAAATAGTGCAAAAAGCCTAAGTTTGTCATTTCAAATTTCTTCTTAAAGCTGGTTTTCACATGGTTTAAAAGTTTTGAGTCGCTACCAGTAAGGATAAGGACATCGACATAAAGGATAAGGATTATGAGATGGCTTCCTACTTTCTTGGTATAGACATTAGGATCAAAATGGAATCTAGAGAATCGAGTGGCAATAAGAAAGGTGCCCATTTTGGCATAACAAGATCGGGGAGCTTGCTTGAGACCATAAATATATTTCTTAAGGTGGCAAACAAGGCTAGAGTCATTCTGGACATATCCAGGAGGTTGTTCCATGTATATTTCTTCTTGCAAATCTCCATGCAAGAAGGCATATTTAACATCCATTTGATTGACCTCCCATTTATGTGAGGCAGCAAGGGCAAGAACAAGGTAGATGGAATTCATTTTGGCTACAAGGGCAAAGGTTTCATGATAGTCAATTCCTTCAACTTGGGAAAATCCTTTGGAAACTAAACGAGCCTTGTGTCTTTCAACACTTCCATCTGATGCATACCTAGTTCTGTAGATCCATTTACATATGACAAGTTTTCTTCCTTTTGGAAGAGGTACATGATCCCAAGTATCGTTTTCCATTAAAGAACAATACTCTTCATTCATTATTGTATCCCAATCTGAATGACCTAAAGCTTTTGCAAATGTCTCTGGATCATGAGTTTCTAAAACTTGAGCCAAAAGAGAAGAGGCTAGATGGAACTGTGAACATGTCCGATGCTGATCTGAAGGATCACCGACAATATCACCAGCTGCTTCTCATGTTAAACGAACCCATCTAGGAAGCAGTGGAGCTGGTGTTGGTTCAGGTTCAAAGGACTCATTTGGAGGAGGGTGAGTAGGAGGAGGTGGATTTTCATCCTCACTATCATCATCTGAAGAAGAAACCAGATCAGAAGAAGGCACAAATGTCAAAGATGGCTCGCAAGTCGAAGAAGGCACAACCGTCGAATTAGGCTTGCAGACCAAAGAAGGCACAAATGTCGAATTAGGCTCGTAGGCCAAGAGATTTTCATCAAATTTAACATCTCTTCTAATAATAATTTCATTACAATGTGATTGAAGAAGTTTGTAACCTTTGACATCTTCCGAATAACCAATAAATATACACTTCTCACTTTTAGGCTGCAATGCTTTCCTTTTGTCATCAGGAATGTGAGCCCATGCTATACTTCCAAATACATGGAAGTGAATTACATCTGATTTAATTTTAGTCCAAGATTATCCCGGTGTTATATTTTTAAGAGACTTTATGGGAGTGTGATTTACTATGTAATTTTCACAGTTGATGGCTTCCGACCAATACTTTAGACTTAATCCCTTAGATTGGATCATACAATTAGGCATTTCTTTTAATGTGAAATTATTTCTCTCAACAACACCATTTTGTTGTGGTGTATATAGAACAGTGTGTTTCATTTGGATTCCCTGTGTAGTGCAGTGATTTTTGAAATTATTGTTCACATATTCACCTCCATTATCTATTCTTAACCTTTGAATTTGATGTCCAAATTTCTTTTCTACAAGGGCCTTGTAGGCCAAAAAATTGTCAAAAATTTTCTCTTAAGTTTTAAGAAGTAAACCCAAGTATGTCTGGAAAAGTCATCAATGAAAGTTAAGAAATACTTGCACCTAGAAAAAGAAGGAGAAGAAAGTGGACCACACAAATCACTGTGAACAAGATGCAAAGGACCTGAGGCGTGCCAAGAGGCACGTTTTTCAAAACTGTCCCAATGATGTTTTTCAAGAACACAACCGGCACAAACACCATCTCTGCATGAAACAAGAGGAAGACCAGTCACCATCTGTTGATTACCTAGTTGTTGCAATGAGCGATAGTTTAGATGACCAAACTGCTCATGTCAAAGTTTGCTCAAGTCATCGCTATGAGCAATAAAAACTGATGAAAAAGATGATGACCCAAAGTT
>SNQJ01S0089299.1:50706-72187 GCA_010110895.2 Picea sitchensis
ACTTCCTTTTAACATTAGGGCCGACCTGACACTTTCTTATTTTGTAATTATTTTCAGGGCCTACATGTACTTCCTTTTTCAATTCACTTTGTCATCTTCAAAAATTCATTTCTCCTCAAACATGAGGATCCATGTGATGTACCACATACCACCGGAAATAGCATGATGTATACTATCCATTCATGGGTGTTTTATATGCATGTGCATTTTTCTTCATGTCCAAATACCTTTATCAATCTTGCGGTCCAAAACCCATGACTAGGGTTGACATCAATGATAACAATCAATCTTCCAACATCTTGTTCATAAGACAAATATTCTTTGTATATTTCCTTTATGGTGGCTCAAGCCCTCAATACACATGATGCCTTACAATGAAATGTAAAAATTTTACTATTAAATGATAGTGTTATGTCACCCATGTTTAAGGAAAGAAATTAAGGTACTTAGGTCCTATTTTAATCTTCTTAGAATTGAGATTTGTTACATAGTCCTTGAAAAAATACAAAAGACTTATGTAGAGGATATTAATTTGGTCTTTGTGTGGGACATTTTATGCCATTAGTATGTTTTGTACAAAAATAAAGGATCTTGGGGACTACATCATGGTCAAGGAATGAGGAACAAGGAACAAGGAGCGAGGAATGAGGAACAAGTAACAAAGAACAAGGAACAAGATGGAACGGAAATTGTACGAGGACTAGACACCGGTAATAGTGACCTGTGAATGGGGCCAACGTTGAAATGTTTTCAAACAGTTTCTATATGCACTGAAATTTGTCATGGATAGACTATTCACATGCCTTAACAATATGGGAGGTTTTATGGACTCAAATTTGACTGACACAACCACTTTATTCCATCATCAATTCATCATTTAAACCATAAACCCTAATTTTCTTTCAAAGTACACAATTTGGTTGACGCAAGTTTTAGGTTTTCATCAGTCTTTCTTCATTTTTATTTAAGGTTCTACATTAATGTATATACAATGTATCTGTGTCATATTTGTGATGAAAATCCCTATTTTTCGTTGATTTCTTAATCAACACCATAAAAATACTAGAGGTGAGCAACAGTGACATGTGAATGGGGCCAACGTTGAAATGTTTTCAAACTGTATATGTATGCATTGAAATTTGACCTGGATAGACTATTCACATGCCTTAACGATATGGGAGGGCTTCTGGGCTCAAATTACACTCACACACCCACCTTCTTTCATCGTCAATTCATCATGTAAACCATAAACCCTAATTTTCATATGTTCTAGTAGATATGTTAATGATTCCAAGTTTCATATTTGTATTTGAATGAAGGTCCAGATAGCTTGCAAAGTATCAAATTTTAATTTCAAGTTGATAAACCAAATATGAAATGAATCCAAGCATCATTTGATATCGTCGCAAGAGAGACGAATGTAAATGATCTTGCGACGAATTTGTTATACTAACGACGAAAAAAGTTCGTCGATAGTATAGCTAATTTGTCGCAAGAATATTGTGTCTAATTTGAATGGTGTTACATGGTTTTCAAGGTGTGTAGGGCTTATATTATGGTGCAATGTAGTGTATTATATAAGAATAATTTGTATGCCAAACCTCAAAATGGATAGTACCATATCTTGTTCATAAGACAAATATTCTTTGTATGTTTCCTTTGTGGTGGCTCAAACCCTCAGTACACATGATGCCTTACAATGAAATGTAACAATTTTACTATTGAATTATAGTGTTATGTCACCCATGGTTAAGGAAATAAATTAATGTTCTTAGGTCCTATTTGAATCTTCTTAGAATTGAGATTCGTTACATAGTCCTTGAAAACAGACAAAACACTTATGTAGCGGATATTAATTTGGTCTTTGTGTGGGACATTTTATGCCATAAGTATGTTTTGTACAAAAATAATGGATCTTGGGTACTACACCATGGTCAAGGAATGAGGAACGAGGAATGAGGAATGAGGAACGAGGAACACAAAACAAGGAACAATATGGAACAAAAATTATACAAGGACTAGACACCGGCAACAGTAACATGTGAATGGGGCCAACGTTGAAATGTTTTCAAACAGTTTTTGTATGCACTCAATTTTTTCATGGATATACTATTCACATGACTTAATGATATGGGAGGGTTTATGGACTCAAATTTTACTGACACACTCACTTTCTTCCATCATCAATTCATCATGTAAACCATAAACCTTAATTTTCTTTCAAAGTACACAATTTGGTTCACGCAAGTTTTAGGTTTTCGTCAGTCTTTCTTCATTTTTCTTTCAATTTATACATTAATGTATATACAATGTATTTGTGTCATAGTTGTGATGAAAAAAACCTCTTTTTTGTTGATTTCTTAATCAACACCATAAAAATACTAGAGGCAAGCAACAGTGACATGTGAATGGGGCCAACGTTGAAATGTTTTCAAATTGTATCTGTATGCATTGAAATTTGACTTGGATAGACTATTTGAATTCCTTAACGATATGGGAGGGGTTCTGGACTCAAATTTCACTCACACACCCACTTTCTTCCATCATCATATCATCATGGAAACCATAAACCCTATTTTTCATATGTTCTAGTAGATATGTTAATGATTCCTAGTTTCATATTTGTATTTGACTGAAGGTCCAACTAGCTTGCAAAGTATCAAATTTTAATTTCAAGTAGATAAAACAAATATGAAATGAATCCAAGCATCATTTGATATCATCGCAAGAGAGACGATTTTAAATAATCTTGCAACGAGTTTGCTATACTATCGACGAAAAAAGTTCGTCGATAGTATAGCTAATTCATCGCAAGAACATTGTGTCTAATTTGAATGGTGTTACATGGTTTTCAAGGTGTGTAGGGATTATATTATGGTGAAATGTAGTGTAGTATATAAGAAAAATCTCTATGCCAAACCTCAAAATGGATAGTACCATATCTTGTTTAGAAGACAAATATTGTTTGTATGTTTCCTTTGTGGTGGGTCAAGCCCTCAGGACACATGATGCCTTACAATGAAATGTAACAATTTTACTATTGAATGATAGTGTTATGTCACCCATGGTTAAGGAAATAACTTATGGTTCTTAGGTCCTATTTGAATCTTCTTAAAATTGAGATTCATTACATAGTCCTTGAAAAAATACAAAAGACTTATGTAGCGGATATTAATTTGGTCTTTTTGTGGGACATTTTATGCAATTAGTATGTTTTGTACAAAAATAATGGATCTTGGGGACTAAACCATGGTCAAGGAACGAGGAAAAAGGAACAAGTAATGAGGAACGAGGAACAAGCCAGAACAAAAATTGTACAAGGACTAGACATCGACAACAGTGACCTGTGAATGGGGCCAACGTTGAAATTTTTTCAAACAGTTTATGTATGCACTGAAATTTTTCATGGATAGACCATTCACATTCCTTAGCGATATGGGAGGGTTTATGGTTCTTATGTCCTATTTGAATATTCTTAGAATTGAGATTCGTTACATAGTCCTTGAAAAAGGACAAATAAATGATATACCCTATAGAAACTAACATGAGGTGAAACATCATAACATGAATCAAATGTAGCTAACTAAGAGGGACAAAAATGGATGATGAGGTGATCACCGAGAAAGGGACTCAAGGATTTCCTTGGGCAATTCATAACAAACAAGGATTACTTGGGTAGTGACTATGAAACACCAAGAGATATGGTCAACAATAAGTAATGGACTTTTGATTATTGCTTATGGTCAACAATAAGAAAAATACAAATCTAGATTACAATGGTCAAATATAGGTGCAAGAAAATAATGGATGAATATGGATACATTGCAAGAAAATAGATAGGTTCCATGAATGAGTGAAATCAAGTGGTTTGATCCTAGATGAGTGGAATTAATGATGGTAAATGGAAGTTGTGACCATGGGTGGGGCACTAATGGAATTAATATCCTTGGGGGAATATTGAATGGAGGTATAACATAAAAATGGTCTTCAAGGTATGGAGGAGGTGAAGGGACAATGACATATGATGAATCACACCCTATCATATACCAATTTGATACAAATTGCTTGTGAGTCCTTAGAAAAAACCAACAAAATAAGAAGGAAGCATACATATCTCTTTGGGATGTAAACTATATGGAATCCTAATCCTAATGGGGAAACAATGGCATGGATTCCAACATGCGGTAGGGTGATAACTTGGGGAAACAACACTCACCAAATTGTTATCCTCTAAAGGTTGTTGCGCATACACATTTATAGGAATGGAGGAATGATCAACGTTGACCATGTCAAGGATCAAAATTACCTAGGGATTTTGTGTTTGTTCCATGAAATCAAGGTTTGTGATTACATTCAACTAAGCTGATTAGAATTATTAGGGTGATTCTTAACAACCCATGTATGAAAATTGACTATGCATTATATCAACATTGAGAAAGTCATCACTCCATTAATAATCATCCCCACATCTTATCTTGTGCTAATTCACTTATGTTGTGCCATATCAACATCCACTTCAAGGTAGGCTTGTGCTAAATTGTTGTCATTGTGCTACTATTCTTTTCTCCTATGTGTGCACACAGTTTGACTCTCACACACTAAACTCCTTTGCTAAATTACATTCAACACACTCAAATTTTTGTTATGTTTCCTAACAACTACTCTAATCAATGATTGTATTATTTTACCATAACTCTCAATAGATTGACTTTAAATTGTCTAGTGGAAATTATGTATAGGTAATCCTTAATTCTAGTGTATTGAAATCATAATTCACATATTGCCTAAGTCTTTTATCACAAATTATTTCTATTTTTCAATATCATTTTTGTGACAATCTAAAAAGGCTTTTATATGACATTCACAATTTTTGGGTCTTTATCATCAACACTTGTGCATTGAGACTCACATAGGTTGGTATTTCACTCTTGTTAGGACACACATGTATACTAAAGGGATTTTGTCATTCACCCCCCTCTTTTGAGTGTCTACAAGCATAATAGCAAGCAATTTTATCTCAAACACAAATATAACAAAAGACTAAGCACAAACACTAGAATGTGCTATTATACTAGAGAGGAAGATTGATGAATAATTTTAAAAATAAGGAATGAGAGTAATGAAAAATGAAACCATATCATCAATCTCATTATCAATAAGTCTATAAGAAAGATAAAAAAGTGCAAAATAGTATCCCCACTTCTAGAGAAACAATTGGTAAAATCAACAATGTTCATGGAATCAAAACCCTAGGGACAATTATGTAGCATTTTATTATTAAAGAACCACAACTACCATAGATTGATCAATCTCCATTTCCACACCTATTACCTAGGTCCTTGTTACAAATTGTTTATACTTTTTATATCTATGTCCATGACAACCTAAAAATGCTTTTATTCAATTTTTATACATTTTGGCTTTGTATCGTCTTCCTTTTAAGAACAAACACTTTTATAGGTTGGGCTTTCTCTCTCTTTAGGACATACAATGACATATTAGAGGGATTTTGCCAGTGACACCCTCTTTTTTGAGTGGCTTTGTTGAATCCTCACAAGAAGGTGGTCTGGAGAGTGCCTAGGGTCATTGTGACTATTATGAGAAAACTTGTAAGTAGATATATCCCTCTCAATTATTGAAAATTTGTAAATTGATTATTATATCCAAGGCCAATGATAATTTCCCACCACTTTGTGTTTTTTTTTGTTTTGAAGGACTTGTGATTTTGCGATGCCACTTTTGAGGGTCACCATGACATTCCCACTCAGGGATGGAATTTGATATCCAAATTTCCCATCATGGGGCATTTTGGCTATCAAACATGGTCAATGAATTTAAATTCTTATTGTCAACTATAGGAAATAAGGGTGAATAATAAGCGACAAACTCAACTTTTCTCGTGAGTTCATTTTTTTTACATCAAGGTAGAGTTTTGTATTCATTTTTTTCAAAATTACCGTTCTATAGGTCATCTTAACATGGGCCAAAAATTATGGGGTCAAATTTCTATGGTCGAAGTTCCCATTAATACTTAGGTAGTAGGATTATGGATTTCGACAAAACTCATATCAAAGTTAGGGGAGTATTTCATTCGAAAATGAAGTGAGTTTATCCACTTATTAACTTACTCTTAAAAAATATAGTTAAATACCTTTGATCATTAAGTCAAAACTATCAAATTAACGTGAATAGTTCCAATCCCAACCCTATTCCCACTTTGCAAACTAAACACAATGTTCACTCTCTAAGTGCCATTAGTAATGCAGTGTCTTAGTACAAGGAGCATCACCTCCAAAAACAATGTAACCTTATGGAATTTAGGATCTGCTCTTTTGGAATGGAACCCTATGGAATTTAAGATGTTCTCTTTTGTTATTTGTTTGGTGGACCCCTTTAGAAACCAATGAAAAATCTCTATTCCTAACTCCCCCTATTCTTATCTCCAAAACACCTCTCCATCTACCACGTGTACAATTAATCATCAAGGTCTTAAAATAATTTTTCCTAGCCTCTTTGGAGTCAATAAATCTCCCCTTATAAAATTTATACTCGTCTGTAAAAATCAAAGGGCCAAAAAGGAGAAAATACACACACATACATTTACTGCACTTTTTCTCTCTTTCCCTCTTTCTCGCGCCCATTTCCTTTGTCTTATTTGTTCATTAATTTATTTGTTTTTATTTCATTTCAAAGGTATCTACTTCGGGAGACATCCAAGGTTTTGAAACCTTCGTATCTCAGTACCAGAGCCATTCCAACCCCTGAAATATCATCTTCCAATTCCTAATTTTCTGCAATTGTCACCTCACCACTGTGGTGCAAGGAGAAAGTGACCTCAGACACTGTGGTGCAAGGAGATAGAGACCTCTACTTCGGGAGCCATCCAGGGTTTCGGGACCTTCGTATCTCAGTACTGGAGCCATTCCAGCCCCCGAAATATCATCTTCTAGTTCCTTTTCTGCGATTGTCACCTCACCACTGTGGCACAAGGATAAAGTGACCTCGACCACTGTGGTGCAAGGAGACAGAGACCTCGAGCCACTACGTGCGTAAGGATATAGAGACCTCAACCTCAAGCCAATATTCACAAGGAACAAAGAATGGTGAGTAATTTCTTTCCAAGAATTTCGATTTGGAAAATGAATGAATAAATTTGGACTCCTTATTTCCACACAAATGTTTGAATAACAGGTCTTTAGGATTCCAAAATATCAAAATCCACAATCAGATACTTAGCATTTCAATAGGTTTTTGATGATGCTCATACTAAATTTAGGGTTTGGTCGAATGGATATGGTTATTACATGATTGTTTGGTCTGATATTGGTTCACAATAGTGGGAAATGTCATCATTGTGCTCTGCATGATCAACGTTTTCTTCATTTGTGACCTATTCTTCACAAATATTTACAATATCAAAGAGTTGGTTGTCTAGGGTACCGAGGCTCTAAAAATTTCATGAGCATTTTCTGTAACATTCCACATCCACCTTATGATTTTCATGGCAGTGTTTGACTGTAGAATACTTTAACTCATCATTCAATTCGGATCCCAATAATCAAAGTCACAGATTATGGCTCTATCCCCATTTCGCCTCAATTTGCATGGTTTCTTTGCATTGTTTCCATCAAGCATTTCAAATTGTTCAACTTCAGTCTTAGGGATATTCATGTCTATTATGGTTAAACAACCATTTTCAGCTTCATCATTTAGGTAATAGCTTTCCATACTTCCAAACGAACATTTATCTAGAGTATCATCACCCTTGCTTTCATCATGAACGGTGTATTCATCTCTAGAAACTTCCTGACCAACATTTAAATATGGCCATCCCTCACGCTTAAATTATGTTAGGTCTCCATAGTGTTGTGGAAAACACCCCTATTCTCGGATAGGAATGAATTATATAGTAAAAATAGATGCCCATTTCATGTTACCACCTTGTATGCCTCGTCATCATTTCCTTCATCAATTATGGAGTTGATCATGGAATATGGGGTACTCCTGGGAAGTTCGTATGCCACTTCAGCCCAATTTGAAACCAATACTTTTCCAAAAATTGAATTTGTGAAGTCTTCTCTGATGATATCTTCGCCCTTACCATGAAATACCTATAACAAGCCTTCTAGATGATAAATTTCATACTTCTTATCCTCCTGGTTATCATTCTCAAATTCTTGTGTTTCATCAAAACATAACAAATATGATCTGCCTCTTTTCTTTCCAGAACATAAATCCATACCTAAACACATAACATGGGTGTTGTAGTCTTTTTCTTCTTGGTATGCAATATTCATGCTATGCTCTATGTAACCACTTCTTCATTCTTTACATTTAGAGTTCTCTTCCATGTTCCATTTATCCTCATTATTTTTTCAATGAAATTGCCCTTTAGAGACATCAACCTACAATTCTTCTTGATAGAGCTTCAGATTTGGATCATTCGCTTCCTCTTGGACATAGGTATTATAATCATGGTATTTCATCAAGAAGTCATCAAGGTTACTGTTGTATTGACCTTGTGGGTCTGCAATTCCTTCTTCGATGATTCCATCATTTCTTCCCTTTTAAATCTCTTCAATGACATAGCATGACTATCCAATATATAGAAAAACTTAAATAACTCTCTTCTAGATAATTAATTTCATCATACAAAGAATTTTTGCATGTCAAAATATTCTATTTGATTGAAAAATAACTTTAATATTACACAATGAGGGCCTTAAACATCTTTTTTCTTTAATATATCTAACAACTACAATAGAGATATTTTTCTTTGCCCCAATTTATATCTTATCTATACATTCACACTACTAGAAAATAGGGATCCTGTTGGACAACTAAGAGGGGGGGGGGTGAATTAGTTGTTACCGTGCTTAAACAATTATGCTTCTTTTAAAATCTTTACAAGGAACTCAAAGATGATCACAATAATGCAGGGAAATAAACAATGGCAAATTCAACATCAGTCACATATATGAGAAACACAGAGATAGATATTTCCCAAGGAAACCCATACATGGTAAAAATCTCTTCTTCTTTATATGATAAGTATTATTTACATTCTTTACATTATCATACATATGAGCACCAACTCATTGTGAGGCTACAACCTCTGTTTTGCAAGCTGCAAGTTGCTGAAAGCACCAACTCTCTGTTTTTCTCTAGCACCCACTAGAAGGAAGCACCAACTCCCTGGTTTCTCTAGCACCAACTAGAAGGAAGCACCAACTCCTTGGTTTCTCTAGCACAAACTAGAAGGAAGCACCAACTCCCTGTGTTCAAACACCCACTTGAACCTCTGAGGACACCTGTCCTCCCTAGCACCTCCCAACCACCCTGGATTATGAATATGAAATACTGAAACCTATTATAGTGATATAGTGTTCAATAATAGCTTACCAGTCTCATCACTGTTCTACAAGATTTTGCTACTCAGACTTCCTCACTGCCTTCCAGCATGCATCCGCTGTCCATTCTGTTCTTCTACTTTTTATGCTCTGTGTGCCATGTCCATTCACTGCACAGTTCTTCTTCTATGCTTTTTAGCTATTGCACTCTAATCCTTCTTCATGCATGAATCACCCTCAACAACAACATCCACAACAACTCCAACATCAACCACAGCCGCATCTCTTCTCTGTACTGTGTATTTATAGATTTTGTGCACCCTGTGAATGCAATGCATGCAATACCTCTGCATACTCACACCGCGTCGATATCCTCCACAACTCGAGTGCTATGTCTGATCATCATCATGAATCTTCAACTTCTATGGCCATTTTTCCACTCGTTCAGCATCACTGTATGTTATGCTGAGATTCCTCAGCCTCTCTGGCAGTTGAGACTCTTCGTCTTCTCTGTGACAGTCGAGCTCACCTTCTCTATTCCAGTTACAGGCTTCAATGCTCATCCAGCTGTCAATCACCTCCACGAGCATCTTCATCCCTCTTGAATATTCCCAGAGACTCTTCATCTCCTCTGTCAATCACCCCGAAGTGTCTTCTAGTCCTCTGGCAGAAACCATCAGTGGTTTCTAGCAGTTACTCTGTGACGTGCAACAGTAGCCCTCCGATCTCCTTCAGTTTCATTTGCACCATTGGATTAGCTCTGAAGGATATTGCCGTGATTTATGCGTTTCACACTTTCGCAATTCGAAGATTCTGCGATGAGGCATCTTGACTCTTCATGTCGCAAGCTCCGAAAAGGAGCTTGGATTCTCTAGCTCCCTCCTCTACATGACCACAGGCGGTGACCTCTGGTTACATCGACAATTCACCTTTTCGGTATTTTGACATTCGTATGATCCAGTGTCTCAACATTCCTAGACACAATCCCCAAAATTCCGAGGTGGAGCTTATCTGCACTAGGTCCTTCCTCCATGTGACCACAGGCAGTGACCACTGTCTACGCTAAAAGGTGCTATGAACTCATGATCTTCATCGACCCTGATCGATGGTCCACGGTCTCGATGAATCAACGGTCCAGATATTTTCATGATCTCGCATCTCGCTATTCCTTAGATGGAGGCTCTCATCACTCCAAGTTGCGATAGGTGAAACTCCGAAATGGAGTCAGATCAACGGTCCAAAATCTTGGTGTATTGACGGTCTAGATCTTATCGTGAGTTCGCATCTAGCAATTCTTGTGATGGAGGTTCTCGTCACTCCAAGTCGCGATAGGCGAAGCTCCGAGATGGAGCTTAGATCAACGGCCACATTCTTGGTGATCCGACGGTCCTAATCTTATCGTGAGTTTGCATCTCGCGATTCCTTTGATGGAGGTTCTCATCACTCCAAGTCATGATAGGCGAAGCTCCGAGATGGAGCTAGATCAACAGTCCAGAACAAACCTCGATCTGACGGCTAAGATAGTTTTGTGATTTCGCATATCACAAATTCGAGAGGTTAGGGAACCTCGTTCCTTTGACTTTCCATTCGACGACATGACGATCTTTCATCCTATGATTCGATGGTCCAGATCTGATCTTGATTCATCGGCTCAGATCATATCGTGATTTCACGTATCGCGATTTTAAACCTCTTTCCTTTGAATTTCACGACCTGCAAAACTCCGAAATGGAGTCTTTGTGGTGCTCTAATTTTTTTCCATGTGTCCTCTTGATCCGATGGTCCACGACTATCCTTTCTGACATGGTTTTCCATATTCACCTCCTGGATCTGACGGCCTAGATCACACCTTGATCCAATGGATAGGATCATTTCACCATTTCGCATTTCGCGATTTCGGCACTTCGTGATTTCACCACTTTGCAATTTTTCCACCTTATGATGAAGGGTCTCAAGCCTTCAAGTCCCGATCTACGAAACTTTGAAATGGAGTCAGACCAACATATTTTCGCATTTCGCATTTCACCTCTTCTTGCTCTTTAATGAACGTGCAGGTCCTCCCTGATCCAACAATGGACGTACCCCACGCTTAGATTGAATTCCCAAGATCTATTCTCATCTACTGTGTGCTACTCCTCTCTGAATTCATATATGACGATCATCAGGGATTTTGAATAAGATCCAGTGTTCACTATTGCTCCTCCTCTTCCATTATCACTGTGTTGTTGATCATGCTGATCTTTTCCATCATTGTTCTTACCATCAATGATAAGCATACGCTATCTATAAAACATGCCAACAAATCCCACATGTAGCTCCCTTGCAGCCACAAACCTTTAGGAATAATATGTTGGGTAAGCAACCTACAACAACTAGGTAAGAATCCTCTTTCTTCCCACACTAGCATAGTTTTAACCCTTAGAATTAGTAAACCTCTTGATGCACTTCTATCCAATGTGGTTTTGGGTTCATTGTGAGATTTTTGTAGAGAGGAAATCACAAGTTATAAAATCCACCAACACACTAGGACTTAAATCTTTATGGAACACACTTTAATTCCATATAAGATAGACTATGCATGTTTGTATTGAGAAGGGGAGAACCCTCCATCAAGTATTCAATGAGGGAAGGATACTAGGTACATTTGAGGGAAATCCTCATGGGAATTGGCCCTTTGATATTGTGGCTAATTAAGGAAATAAACCCCCCACTAGGTCCTCAACAAGTCCTCAACCATGTGATGTCCTCAGTATGTAAAATTGTAATCTAATTTGACATATAATATAGAATCTGGAAAAGGCATCTTAAATATAAGCATAACAGGTACAAAATCTTCAATTTATGAGCCAGAGAGTTGGAAGGTCTCGAAGCCAAGGTAGTAGTGGGTAAGATAATAAACAATGTACATCATAAGCCCACCTCTAAACATGCATGAAATGAAAAAATATGGAAATATATGTGATTATATACTCCATAAATTCCCATTAGGAATAATGATAGAGAAAATTATGTGATTCTATACTCCATAACTTCCCATTAGGAATAACGATATAGCAAGTTTTTAGGTATAGTTGTCCTATAATATTTGGTTAAAAACATTGAACTATAAATTTGCACCTTTTTGTTTTTTATCCCTATCATAGATTAATTAATTTATGATTAAGATGAAGATATGTCAGTTAAATATTTGATAGATCTGTAGTTAAAGTGAAGATATGCTAGTAAATTAAACTCTCAACTTAGTAGTCAATGCAGTTTATCACTTACTATGAGTACACTGACAAACATAAATGCAGGATGGAATACAACCCTATCTCCATCCATGGGATACTTGTGATGAAAACCATGAACAAGATAATGTATTGTATTACCCTTGCAAATCAAGTGATGAATATTCATGGTGATTAAACTTTAGACGATGTACCTGGCATGCATATGCATGTATTTGCATGGTATTTTTAAAATTTGGGTCATTTTGCAGTACTGCACACATAGTAATCTATCAAGAAATTATTTCTTTGCTTAAAACCTCTTGCTCCTTCCCATAGCTACTTTTCATCGAAGTTGAATTTCTTGCATTTCATTTTCCTCTTGCATGGTTTAAAGAGTCGAGTAAAAATGGCATCAGTTTCATGACCACTCCTTTGAGTAAAAACAACCTAAAATCAAGCGCTAATTAAAATTTATCTAGCAACTTTTCTAGGGATATTCAAACCCATCTTAGCTTAGGTGTAGAGATTTGGAATAGGATTGTGAGAATAAATTTCCAAATATTCTAAACAAACATAAAGCCTTGAGTTAGGGAGTGAAATCTAGTTGCTATATCACTGATTTTGGGAAGCCCTACTAACACAAGTGTCAATCACAAGGTTGCATTGGGGCCCTCAGAGTAATCAACCCTGATTTGTTGGTCTTGGTGTTGACTGTCGACTTTCCCCCCTCTGCTTTGGTATAGTAGGTGGTACCATAAAGGCCATAATCTTTTAGACTTCCTACACAAGGTGACAACATAGGGAAGGTGGTGTTGTACCTGGGATCAACACTAGCTAGACTCACTCAGACTCCTTGGAGGGTTTCCCACTACTTGGTGAGGTAACTTTCACTTGGCCATTAGTTCATTAAGAAGGTTGTCAATGTAACTTTTCCACCCGCCGAAACTCATCCCCTTCATGCATCAATTCTGCGATGTGGATTCCATCACCAACTAGCGGTTCTTTCTGAGAAGGTTTGTTTGCATGCTTGACTCCTAGATTAATTAGCGTGTGTTGTTTTTTATCCTTAGTTGGCCTTAGGATTGAGTTTGTGTCTAATGGAATCAGTTTCAGGTTAATTCCTCATTTGATCAATACAAAATATGGATACAATTAAAATAAAAGGTAATAAAGAGGTAACAAATAGTTCATACCTAAATTACATCTTATAATTCTCCAACATTGTTCTTTACACTTAGTGAAACAAAAACCAAATAGAATGGTTTACACAAGGTCAATGGAGAATGTTATTGGAAAATTGAAAATATCATCATAAACCCACATCTCACATATTTGTACATGCACCATAGATTCACAATCTTTCATGAAGAGGTCCAGGAGAAATGCCTCCATGCAAAATTGTCCACATCAGAATTGTCCACTAATTATGAGGGCTTCAGGCCCAAGAGTGAGCGGTGCTCTAGCTGAAATCCTATCCCAGGAATCCATCGGATCTGACGGTTCCTTAATCTGAGTCTTGGTTTTCGTTTTATGCCCAGTTGCAAGTTGCATCCCAAACCATTTTGGGGACTCTTGGCAATTCCTCCTTGGGGAATAATAGCCTAACGAAGCAACATTTTTGAGCTCCATGAGATTATGCATGCTTGTTTAGGCATGGACTAGGTGACCACATTGTCCATCCACTCCCGAGGCATGGTTTCATAAATTGGACCCCTAAATCCAAATGTTGCATTGATTCTTACTGAGCATAGCACTAGTTATCGAAATCGATGAAAAAAAAACTTCCGAGGGGTTGGAACTGGGAGTGAGGGGTGATCTAGCTAAAATCCTATACCAAGAATCCAACAGAGATGACGGTTCCTCAATCCGAGACTCGGTTTTCATTTTATGCCCAATTGCAAGTCGCATCCCAAACCATTTCGGGGACTCTTGGCCAATTCCCGCTCAGGGCATAAAAGACTAACGAAGAAACATTTTTGAGTTCTGTGAGATGTTGCAATATTGTTTAGGCATGGACTAGGTGACCAAATTATCCATCCGCTACTAAGTCATGGTTTCATAAATTGGACCCTTAATCCAAATGTTGCATTGCTTCAAATTGAGAAAAACACTAGTTCTCGAAATGAATGATTAAAGAAACTTCTGAGGCATGGAACCCATGAGTGAGGGGTTCTCTAGATGAACTCCTATCCCAGGAATCCATCAGAGTCAACGGTTTTTAAATTTGAGTCTCGATATTCGTTATATGCCCAGTTGCAAGTCACATCCCAAACCATTTCAGGGACTCTTGGCCAATTGCTCCCGAGGGCATAAAAACCTAACGGAGCAGCATTTTTGAGTTCTGTGTGATGCTGCAAGATGTTTTAGGCATGGAATAGGTGACTTTATTTTCCATCCGCTCCTGAGGCATGGTTTCGTAAATTGGACCCCTTAATCCAACAATGTTTTTTGCTTCAAACTAAGCAAAACACTAGTTCTCGAAATCAATGAGTAAAGTAACTTCTGAGGAATGGCACCCGGGGGTGATGGGTGCTCTAGCTGAAATCCTATCCAAGGAATCCATCAGAGTCGATGGTTCCTCAATCCGAGTCTTGATTTTCGTTTTATGCCCAGTTGCAAGTCGCATCCCAAACCATTTCGAGGACTCTTGGAAATTCCTCCTCGGGGCATAAAAGCCTAACAGAGAAGAATTTTTTAGCTCCATGAGATTTTGCATGCTTGTTTAGTCATGAAATAGGTGACCACATTTTCCATCCACTCCCGAGGCATGGTTTCATAAATTGGACCCCTAAATCCAAATGTTGCATTGCTTCTTATTGAGCATAGCACTAGTTATCGAAATAGATGAAAAAACAACTTCTGAGGGTTTGAAACCAGGAGTGAGGGGTTCTCTAGATAAAATCCTATGCCAAGAATACAATAGAGACGACAATTCCTCATTCCGAGACTCATTTTTTGTTTTATGCTCAGTTGCAAGTCGCATCCCAAACCATTTCATGGACTCTTGGCCAATTCCCGCTTAGGGCATAAAAGACTAACGAAGCAACATTTTTTAGTTCTGTGAGATGATGCAAGATTGTTTAGGCATGGAATAGGTGACCAAATTATCCTTTCACCCCTAAGGCATGGTTTTGTAAATTGGACCCTTAATCCAAATGCTACATTGCTTCAAACTGAGAAAACACTAGTTCTCGAAATCAATGTTTAAAGAAACTTCTTAGGCATGGAACCCATGAGTGAGGGGTGCTCTAAATGAAATCCTATCCTAGTAATCCATCAGAGTTGAAGGTTCCTCAATCTGTGTCTCTATATTCGTTATATGCCCAATTGCAAGTCACATCCCAAACCATTTTGGGGACTCTTGGCCAATTTCTTCTGAGGGCATAAAAACCTAACGTAGTAGCATTTTTGAGTTCCCTGAGATGCTGCAATATTGTTTAGGTGTGGACTAGGTTACTATATTTTCCATCTGCTCCTGAGGCACATTTTCGTAAATTGGACCCCTTAATCCAAATGTTGGCTTGCTTCAAACTGAGCAAAACACTTGTTCTCGAAATCAATGAGTAAAGCAACTTTTGAGGCATGGAACCTGAGATTGGAAGGTTCTCTAGCTAAAATCCTATCCCAGGAGAGTGGGGGGTGCTCTAGTCTCGTTTTTTTTTATGCCCAGTTGCAAGTCGCATCCCAAACCATTTCGGGGACTATTGGTAATTCATCCTTGGGGCATAAAAGCCTAATAGAGCAACATTTTTTAGCTCTATGAGATTTTGCATGCTTGTTTAGGCATGGAATACATGACCACATTGTCCATCTACTCCTGATGCATTCATAAATTGTAACCCTAAATCCAAATGTTGCATTGCTTCTTACTGAGCAAAGCACTTGTTATGGAAATCAATGAAAAAAACAACTTCCGAGGGTTTGGAACCAGAAGTGAGGGGTGCTCTAGCTAAAATCCTATGTGAGAAATCCAAAAGAGACGATGGTTCCTCAATCTGAGTCTTGGTTTTCATTTTATGCCCATTTGCAATTCGCATCCCAAACCATTTCGGGGACTCTTGGCCAATTCCCACTCAAGGCATAAAAGACTAACAGAGAAACATTTTTGAGTTCCGTGAGATGCTGCAAGCTTGTTTAGGCATGGTCTAGGTGACCAAATTATCCATCCGCTCTCAAGGCATGGTTTCGTAAATTGGACCCCTTAATCCAAATGTTGCATTTCTTCAAACTGAGCAAAACACTAGTTGTCAAAATCAATGAGTAAAGCAACTTCTGAAGCATGGCACCCGGGAGTGAGGGGTACTCTAGCTGAAATCTTATCCCAGTAATCCATTGGAGTGGACGGTTCCTCAATATGAGTCTCAATATTCGTTTTATGCCCAGTTTCAAGTCGCATCCCAAACCATTTCAGGGACTCTTGGCCAATTTCTCCTGATGGCATAAAAACTAACTACATGTCATTGTCAACTAACTACTATATCTTACTACCTTGAAAAAAGACTGCACCAATTTCAACTGTACATTGAGTTTAACAACCACTACTTCCTACATAAAAATGTGGGTTGCACTATTGTTAACCATCACCATAACTAACTTATTCTTCAACTTGGATTGAACAAAACTAATATTTGTATAGTTCTACTCTTGGCTTGAACAAAACTAATATTTGTATAGTTCTACTATTGTATTGAACAAAACTAATATTTGTATAGTTCTAATCTTGGATTGCCTTATACATATTTCCAACTAAAGCACCCAATATTTGCAACACACCAACTGATGGTTGGATTTCTTACTCCATAGCATTGACCCTCATCTTCAATGGACATTTCTTATAATAATTCTAATTTGCATAAATCCAACAAACAACAACCTTAATACTATTTTTTTCTTAGATCCATATGATAAATTTATCATGTCTTTAGTGTTATCACATTAATATGTCCTTAATATGTCCAAAATCAAGAGGGATATCACATTAAATTAGGTGGTTGACCACTAATATTGGTAATTGCACCCTAGCCTAATTGTGCATCAAAAACTAAAGATATAAATTTTTTATTTAGAACTTTGAATATGATGATGGACTACTAACTAACAACACGTACACATGCAACTAAAGGTACAACCAAACAGGTACCTGTCAGATATTTCTTCGTCCAATGAGGAAAGCTTAGAACAAATAGAGGTCGGAAATGTGACTACATCTAGTAGATATGATAAGAAAACAAGGACCAGAGGTGAAAAAGTCGGAATTAAATTTTGTAGACGCATGAAATTATTTCTTGCCGAAGGAGGATCATGCTATTATGATTATGAGAGCATAGGAGACATAGAGGTTCCACTCAGGTATAAGCATCTGGTGAAACAATGGGTACCTAAGGAACTACCTCCTATATATGTTGACTTCATTGTCAACAATAGGACATATCACATTGCACCATCCTCTCTGCATGGCTTGGGGCTATTTTCCATGGATGGAATAATTGTAAAATACAATACAGTAACCAAATTGATGGAGTATGTCGGACCATGTTACAATTATAACTATTGGATGCGGCTGATCCAGTACATGTGAAGTATGCGGAGATAGGCACTCGCCGCAAATTATATACAACTAATAAACAAGGATAAAAATAAGGGAGTGACTATCTATATTGATGGAAGGACTAAAGCTTTTGACAATATCGCAGGTTTTATAAACAACACACGACCCGAGACAACAAACAAACAACTGAATTGCATATATGAGGGACATGAAGAGAATTGGGTAGTCCTGTGCGCAATAAAAAAGATAGCTCCCAGGGAAGAGTTATTAGTGGATTACCGTTTGAATCGAATAGATACATTGACTAATAGTGTGTAGGTTCTTATGCAACACCTCTTTAAGAAACCTCTACTTATTGCATTATATTTTTTTATTCTCTTTAACATTGTTGTAAATATTATCTTTAACATTGTTTTTTTGTTATCATTAACATTTTTTTAAATATTTGGGGGTTCTAATTATATTATAATGTGGCAGGATGATTGTGGAAAAGGGCAAACTGTAGAACATGTAAATGATTATCAATTTCCACTTTCATTTTACGTTGTTTTTATTATTTTCTTATATAATTTTGTTGAAATAACATTTTTTTTGTTGAAATTATATCCACAGGCCATGTTGATCATGATTTTGCCGACGAGGAGGGGTTTTATTCATCCGCTGATTTGACGGTATTAATAAAAAAAAAAGATCATTGAAGCTAACAAGGAACTTGCTAGCTTCTTAGATCGTCCAGATCAAACTCTTGACATCAAAGCAAAGATCAAGCTCCTTATGTCACAAATTAACACATATAAGGTAATAACCATAATTTAAAGTGTTTTTTTTTAATGTACTCATATGTTCAATTATGATACTTTGTTCTTTAACTTTTACATTATCTCACGAAAAAACATTTTCTTTTTTATAAAGACATTTTTGGAACTTGTCCAACCCATCATTGGTAGTAGTGGCGCTATAGAGACGCTACAGAGTCCTGATGCGGGGGGTCATACAAATACTAGAGTACTATTTACTTCTCCATCTTCCGCACCTAATTTAGATAGGATCCATGACACACACCGACAGACATCCACACCTCGATCAGAGTCTAGAGATGGTGGCAGAGATGAGGATCATGGTGATGTGGTTGAGATGGTTTCATTTCCTGGAGCTAGACATGTGACAAGCATGAGGACCCTTCTGTGCACATTTTTGGTCGATGATAATGGACTTCCATTAAAACAATCAAGACTCCCAAGTAGTTTTAATTCATATTTTAATCATTTAATGTTGTCCTTCTTATACATAAATCATCTAGATTATTAATTTTAAATGAATGATCATATCTTTTTGTGTGTAGGAAATGACCTTTTTTATAGGCACCTAGAGAGCAAGGCCTTGTTGATTTTTGGGGAAACCTTACGCATGAGGTGGAATTGCTAGAATTCTAACCTCAAAAAGGAACTTATGGATTATCTTGAAGGCCTCTTTGGAGTACACACGTTCAATAAAAAAGAGGTCACCTCTACAGTGGGTGAATATTTAAAATATATGAGGGATGTTTATAAACGAAGCTTGGTAGGAAATCCTAGGTATGAACATCCTCCCTCAATTCCAGAGAGGGAGTGGAAGGAAATCATTGATGATGACAAAGAGAAGATTTTGAAAAAATTAGGAGAACAAATAACTGGTACACCAAGGTAAATTACAATTTTTTTATTTGAATACCGGCTTTATTTTTCTTTAGATCTAAATAAAAGTGTGGTTATATATAACATACTTGAAAATTTTGATTATAGGTTGCATGTCACTTCGAAGGAAACCAAAGCGAGGATTGCCCAACATGGCCAACACAAGCTAGGCCAGGGCGACTACTTGAGGTTACAATCGTGAATCGTAAGTACCCAAACATATTAAGAATATTATTTGTATCACCTTACAACTTTAAGGTAATTGGAGCCAAAAACATTAAAAAATCATATCCTTATGCAATGCAGGGCGACGACTTCGGAATTGAAACCATAGAGGAAGAACTTCAACTTGGTTACAAGTACGGTTATAAATCTGTGGTTGATCATAGGAAAAGCATGGGGTAGACCCCAAGATCCAATTTGTGGGATAAGATAAATAAAAATCAGTCCACATTAACCTTTCATTACTTATAAAATGCGTAAATGTTTGATATCGTCCATAGTTTAATGTATTACTTTGTTTTAATCAGGGGAGCAACACTATCAAAGAAACCATTAGTACTGGACAACAGAGCGTTGATAGTGCAACGCAGCCAGAAGATCATGGTGTTCCCCAACAACCCCATCCTAGTGAGGTGCAGCCCCAAGCTTTTCCTGTAACTGAGGCCCACGATGGTAAAATGTCTATGTATTAATCATATACTTAATAATTATGTACTTATAATTTTTTACATTTCAATGGCATAGAATGTCATAGTTGATCCTCCTCAAACTGAAGATCAAGTGAACAGGCCCAAATCCATTCCAACGGTGTCGACTAGAGGACCAAGTAAATAATTACATTACAGAGTTTTTTTAATATTAATGAACTACTTCAATGATATTTAAAAATTGGCCATATAAATTTAATATTTTTTTTATTTTTGTAGGTGATGGCCCCTCACACCAGCAGCCATGCCGTGGGTACGAAACCAGATGTACTCGACATGAAATTACTGAAACAACATCAACTTCTGAAGAGCACCCAGTAAACGAAGACATGGAGATGGATGAATTACTTAAGTCCTGGAAAGCATAAAAGAAGACTAAAAGAAATTCATGATGTCATGCAATAATTTTATAAGACAGTTAGATGTACATTATATAGTTGAACATGTAATGATGCATATAATCCATTTACATTATGGGTACTTTTTCATCTGATAATATACACAAGGTTATTTCTATGGCTTGCATATATCTGTGAATGTAATTTTGTTATACACTTAATGATAATTTCATCTTCTCTTATAAGACTTGGTATATATTGATTCAATACTCCTTGATTCAAGACATGAGAATGCAAGCAAGACCTGGTGCCTTGTTCTTGGGCTATGGAGTCTAGGCAACAAATAGAACTTGAATATTCAATATGCAACTTCCAAAATCTTGTGACATGATATATGCAACTTTGAAAGTCTTGTGATATGTGACATGTGGCAAGCATCTTTTTCCAAGCAAAGTGCAAACTTTAAACTTGGTGCAACATGCAAAAATAAATTTTTGGGAAGATGCAATAATAAGTTTTAAGGATTACATGGTCAAGTTAATCCATATAGAGGTCCATGATATAAACAATAATTGTTATAATGTTGACATAAATTCCAATCTTCACTTTGTCAATTAGAGGGCACAATTTTGGCAACAATTTAATGTTTT
>SNQJ01S0089300.1:26326-52168 GCA_010110895.2 Picea sitchensis
GACTAGTTGACTAGTTAACTCAACTAGGTGGCAGTTCACTCCCGTAACTGCCTGAGAGACTAGAATAGGTGGTAGTTCACTCTCGTAACTGCTGGTGTGTGTCCAAATCACTCTAGACCACCACTATGGCGACTTGGTTCACCTCAAGTCGAACTCATTGAGTTATATAGACTATATAATGTGTAAATTATTCATTATTCACAACGGTTAATGATAATTCTTTCCATTCTTTCTCTCCTTCTTCTTCTTTTTCAATTCTCTCTGCAAATGTGTGTATCAATGTTTAGCTAGATCATTTTTGTGCAGGTCAACACATTTACATGGTATCAGAGCCAACAAAGTGCTAAGCAAAGCTACACCAAAATCTTTTGCAGGTACCGAAGATTGAAGACAACGGAAAGATGGAATTCCAAAAAGAATTCATTCTTACACCTTACAACTATTTTGCATGGAAGGAGAAAATAGCCATACATCTCTGATCCAGAGGGTTGTATAGGTTAACCATGAATACAGATACTAAATCGACATCAGCCATAGAAAAATCCAAGTACTTAAATCGCATGGATGAGGCACTCGGAACAATTTGCAGTCTTATTTCTCCCAATCTCCTTTTTCATGTATCTTCCTGTAATATCAATGATTTAGTTAGTGTAAATGAATTGTAACTAATCAAGAAAAAACGAAGTGAAACAAAAACCCTTCGATCAGATTCTGTTTAATCAACACCGTTGGATTATACACGTAGAGGATTTTTTATTTTTCAATGCGTAACCTCTGATATGGAGCCTAACAGTGCTAGTTCCTTCCCCTATCTTGTGATGATGTGACCATGGGTGATGATCTCATGTGACCATGTGACTGCAGGTGAAACCAAAGGTGGTTTGAGGGAAACCCTCTTTTCGCCCCTTAATTCACTACAGAGCTCCACGTGTCCTTTCTCCAAAACCGTGGTTTCGATTGTAGCCTGCCTTCAACATTTTAAAGTTCAAGCACCTTCAATCCCCACAATACATCTGGACCATCGATCTCATGATCTTAACGGTGCTCCTAAAACTGATGGTTCAGATCTGTCGTTTCAAGTTCCGCGGATCAGATCTAACCTCCCTAAATCAACGATTGTGATTTACTTTGTGATCCGGGCTCTGAGAGTTTCAAATCTAAAACCCTCCTTTTCTCTATATGCCAATCTTCCAGAGTGGAAGATATATTGACACATGTCTCCCTATATCTACGATCAGGATCTCCTCTGCGAGTCTGGCCTTTGGGACTTTCAATTCTCAAACTCTCGTTTCTTCCGTATGTCAATATTCTGGAGTCGATGATCTACAGATACCTATCCGAGCAGATCGAATGGTTTACACTTATCCTTTTACTACTTAATCCACTGGCTAGGACTTAATCAAGCATTGTGATGGATTTCCACCATTTACTTCGGCACTTCGACTATTTTTCTTATGCTATCCTTCTACTGTATTTTGATCAACGATTGAGAATGCACCTGAAGTGATCTTCAGATTGGACGACTTGTGTCCACTTCAGAACTTTAGCATTTAGGACTTTGGGACTTAAGGCATCTTTTTGTGGTAAAAATCCCAGAGTGACGTAACATTACACACGTCACCTGTTGACTTGGAATGGGTCGAGTGGTTTCCACGTGTCACTCGCTGACGTGGTCTGCCACATGTGCTTGCTGACGTGGTCTGCTACATGTCCTTACTGACGAGGTCTACCACATGTGCTTGCTGACGTGGTCTACCACATGTCCTTGCTGACATGGTCTGCCACATGTCCTTGAATTGGACGATTAAGGCTTACTTCAGGTCTTTACCCGGAGTCCACATATTTACACCACGTATTTTCTGGGTTCGAGGGTCCCGATTTACTTTGGACGATCTGACGCTTGATATCTTCTTCGGATGATCTGACGACTGAGATTTACTTCGGATGATCCAACGATTGAGAATTTTTTTTGTCTCTCTGGATCTCCGGGCTTCGGGGATTTCAAATATCAAACTTAAACTCTGGATCAGAAAAACCAGATTCACTTCGGATGATCTGAGGCTTGAGATCTTCTTCGGATGATCCGACGATTGAGATTTACTTTGGATGATCAAGCGATTGAGAATTTATTTTGGCTCTCCATCTCTCTGGGCTTTGGGTATTTCAAATCTCAAATTGAAAAATATTGAAGTGAGATTTTTCTGGAGCGTAACCTCCTCACATCTTTAGACCCAAAACGAATGATGTTCGTTTGATAAAGATCTTGGATCAATGACTCGATCTGTCTGCGATGCAACTTTTCCTTGGATTAAATCCAATGGCTCTCCATATTTGCTTATCTCATCCTTCCATTTAATTCGATCTGACGGCTGACAGAAATTCAGGTGATCAAGATCTTAGATATCAACTCTTTCTTATCTTGTCCTTCCACTTAAGGTGATCCGACGGATGACGAATATTCAGGTGAACGAATTCTTAATCGTTTTGCCCCACTTATCCTATCCTTCCACTTAAAGTGATCCAACGATCATTGGGTATTCGAATTCTCAACGATCCGGGTTTGTCATGTGGAGATTTTGATCCTGATCACGTTTCTGTACTACGCTTTCCCTTATGAGATTTTATCTCTGCATATTGTTCGCTTCTCCTTCTGAGATTATGCTTTTCCTGTTTTCCATCGTCACTTTTGTTCTTGCCATCAATGACAAGCACACTCTTCCTGTAAAAGCATGCCAACAAGGGCCCCCTCCTATGCCCTCTCCAAGAAACAAGGGAACACGATCTATTCCTTCTGGAAACAATCTATCCAATCCATCCTCTGAAAGAAATGGCACCACCAGTTCCACTGATTCTCCACTTGAAGAATCTATGCTATACTCCCTGCCACCATTGGAAGACACCATGAAGTGGAAACCATGTCAATGGATCCCGAAGGCGACCGAAACACCAAGATATGATGTATGTTTTAATTAGTTAAGCACATATGTATGTTGAGGGGTCAAAATTCCCTTTGGCTCAACAATGGGAATCGCGCCTAGAGACGAGGCCCAATTAGAATCTTCTCTGTTTAAAGTTGCGTAATTCTACGGATTGATATTTCGACAAGTTTCGATGGGATTTACATGTCATTTTACAAAGTTCCCTCTCTAATGTTGTATCTCTTTTTGGGAATTTTTTTCTTTATCATTCAAACATGCTAGAAACATAAATAACTTAAGTAACTAAATTAGAATAAAATTGTGCATGAGGCAACCCTTTGCCAACTGTATGTCAAAAAATACACGCCTTTAATCAATACTGGAAAGTAATACTATTATTAACCAATCGACAACTATTGTTGGAGAGAGAAATAGAGAAACAATTAAGAACAATCACATATAAAACGAATACCATAACTAATTATGTATCTACGCTACATGAAATATGAAGAAACACCATCGAATTTAAACCAAGCTTCATTTAGTAATTGTAATCATTCAAGATAACTTAAAATAATCACAGTATTATTAAACGCTTGCAACTGATAACTATATGTAGAACAATCCACAGATCACGTTAATCCATGGGCTTGGAAGAAATTTTTCTTAGGCTCTGTATAAGATTCAATATTAAACTTCAAAAGAAATTTGCGTGTAATTATCCAGTTCTTACAAAAAACCGTCGACCTCTCAAAACGAGGTCAATCTCCTTATATATGAAAAATAAACATACTAAAAATAGATTCAAAGTTCACTTAAAGTAAAGACAATAATAAATAGTGTGGACACATCCACGTGTAAGCTGCCAATATTCTTCCCATCAACTTAACATATTATCTCGGTTATAATTGGACCATTGGGAGAAAATATATTGACAAGTGTGGAGATAAGAGATCTGGTGTTGATCCATCAATGCACTGAGTTTGTTTTTAATCTCCATTACCCAGTATTTGAATTGGTCTATTTAGTGTTCAAGTATTTTAGCACCACCGACATAGCTATCGACCAGTTAGCAAACTATCTTGTCTCTAAACTTTGAATTCCGAGAACATTTGCCTCAAACTTCTGATTCAACTCATCATGTTGTTTGAATATATCACGAAGGTCTATGAAGTCTTCAGGCATACCAAAATTAGGGAGTTGGATATCTCTCATTCTTTGATTTATCTTCTCCCAATTCTTGAGGCATGCTTCCTATCTCTATTTCATCTTTAGTTGTGGTTCCACTACTAGTTGTGTCTAGCACTCATCTACTTTCTAAAACCTTTCTAGGCTTCCATATTGGAGCATCTTAATGCCATGTTCCTCACCCCCTCATCCCTTCTAAATTTCATGGATTTATTGAATTTGTTCTAGAATCTTGTGTGACCGTTTGAACCATCTCAACATCCCTTTGAGTCTTATCTGTCCCATCAAAGTCTCTTCCTGGTAGATTACCACCTATTGTAGGGGCTAGTCTACTTTGTCAACTAGACCCGACAATCGACTGTTGAAGTCGAAATTATAATTCGATCAAGAGTTCTGTTAATCGACCGACCCAGGAAGATAAGTAGTTACAACTTCCTAGTAACTGAATATGTAGGTTTAAATAGACAAGTATGTATTAGAGAAGAGATTGATTGTACTGTATTGAATCATCTATCTAATAAAGTTTGTTCTTTGGGATTCCACTAGTTTTTGTATGTCTTTGTCTATATGTATGTATATGTGAATCTATTCTTTCTTATGTATTTAAATACTGGTAACACTCCCATACTTTTCCCTATATTACAACATTGGTTCCATTGTCAGTAGCTCTGAACTCGGGCATGCATATGTTCACATAGACGATAACTCTACAAGACATACACGAATGGTGGGAGAGAAAAATAAAAAATTACATTAAGAATTACACAAGAAGAAACAACCTAACGCTAACAGAAGCACGGTCGTGATTTTTCTTGGAGACCCACAAAATATTTCTGGAAGCTATACTAGAAGTCTTGCTCGAGTAACTCAACAAATTTGGTAATACGTAAATTGACACCTGATGAAGTTGTAAGAGTGGGTTGAAAAAATTGTCGAAGATTACATAACAGAACAAGCTATTGAGGATCGAACATCCCTCGATACAATAAAAGGAAAATTTTACATGGATCTACATGACAGATTCCTGTGCACAATTCCCAGACTGCTTCATAATTTTTTTCTTGACAAATGCATATGATACATTCTCGAATTCCAACCTTGACTTGGTACACCACCACAAAATAGTCACTAGGAAGAGAGAGAGGAAAAGTGGGCCGAATTTCTAGAAGCAAGGTGTAAAGATACAAAACAAGCATGCAACTACTTCTTGAGAAAATAAACATGGCCATCTTCACCAACTTTGAGTAAGTTAGGGTGACGTTTGGGGGATGGATAATCCATGAGATGATATAAGAAAAGAGCATACCAGTGTTCATTCGATTGAAGCATAACTTTCCGACAAACAAATGTCCGACCTCCAAAAATTGGAGCGAGACGAGAGACAAAAGAAAAGACAAGAGATTCGTAACTTGTGGATGAACCAAAAGTTGAATAGAAAAATGGTCGAAGAATATAAAACTGATAGAGTGCATGAGTAGTCTGAGTCTGAAATAAATCGACCATAGCTGGAAATAACAACAACTGTGATGATCCCTGACAAGAGTAAAAAAACACAATTCATAGAGGCTAGCATGGGCACCCATCAACTGGAAAACCAAGCCGAAAGTATGGATTACAAAGAGTCAGGACCAATGATATGCTCTCCTCCTGTTCAAGCAACCAACCCTCGAATTAAAGAAATCCTTGAACAAAGACTTCATATCGATGAAAAATATGCAAGATTATGGTGTAGAACCGATGAGCATTACAATTTACGCAACACACTGATTGTCGATCCAGAAATAAATGAATTCGATACAATGCTCATTAACATCAAGCAATTACTCCTCAAATACTATCCGTCAGAATATCGATAGAAAGACAATTCAATAGAAGAACAAGCAACTAAGAATCTGACATCCGAGTCGAAAAGTGTGATAAGTCGAGGATCACAAAAAAATAGCATTCTTAAAGAAGCCATGGGACTCAATAATATTCCCCTTTATGAAGGAGATGAAGACCCAATAATACATTGGTTTGTATGTGAAAAATTCTGGGATGCAGTGGACATCTTAGATGAAGATAAGAAGATGGCACAATTTGGTGCCATTGTTTGACACTGTGCTCTAACATGGTTCATGAATTTCAAAAAAAGTCATAGCTGGTCAAAATCATAAATAAAGAGAAACCTTTTGTCATTTTTTTAAGGTCCAATATGTTACACACTTGGATACACAAAAAATAAAATAAATAAAGCAATGTTCAGGCGAGTTGGTCTGCTAATACCAAAAAAGATTCAAATATCTACTTAGCCAAATACCATCGAAAATTGATCAAAGTCTGCTAGTACAATGGTACATAGACGGATTGCTACAACGAATCAAAACTCCATTACAAATTTATGAGAAAACCTCATGTGAAGATGCATTACATAAAGCACAACATGTCAAGTCAGATGATGACACCCCGTCGAATTCCTCGTCGAAAGAAAGGCTAGAATAAAAAATAGAACATCTACAACATACCATTAAAAATCTATCCTTAAGAAGAAACGAGGTGTGGTGTACTACATGCTGCAAATATGGTCATACAAAATATACTTGCATTCTTAATGATCAAGTACCAGGAGCAGTAGATGGATGACGATTGCAAGAAGAAACATATTGTAACATATGTGAAACTTTGACCGACCATACTATACAAGATTGTACACACAACTTGAAAAATACCAAGTGGTGCCATATCTGTGAAATGCACAGCCACAAAACATCTAAGGACCGACTAAATGAATGAAATAGAAATGTAAAAATATTTTATCACGCCGAAGCAACCAATCATAATAACGACTACAGGAGATGAACTGATTACTATGGTCGAGGTCATGTTCGAGATGGCCGAGGTTGAGCTAGATTACAAGGTCAAGGTCGAGGTCGAGGTTGAGGTCGACCTTACTATTACAATTGTTGGAAATATGACCACATTAGCCTTGACTTCCTAATAAAAGATCAGGTTGACTTGAAATTTTGTAACATTTGTGGCATTTTCGATCATTCACTGGAAGACTGTCCAATAGTACTTGATAAGATCATGACCAAAAATAAAATCAACCTCCTACATGCATTCTCCAAATAAGATGCGTTAAATTATAATAACTTACATGTGATCACTAGATCGGGCGTAGGAAGAGATAATATCCCCTTACATGATCAACATACATGAAAGTCTAGTTAGTTTCCAAATCCAAACAAAGAAGAAAAAATTATGAGGGAAGCACTTAAATTCTTCAAAAATTCTAATCAAGACCAACCAAACAGAGGAAGACAAATGAAGACATTGTAGAGGAATTATTACAACTCTTGAAAGAAAAGCATTCAGTTAGTCGATTGCTTGATCTGCTGAATATACTAAGAGAGTATAAATATGGACAAATACCATATAAGGACGTTAAACAAATATCCTATAAGAATAAAGATTATGACCCACGGTTCGACTTGGAAATTCATGGAGTATTGATTAAATAGGAAGTCATTGAATTTGGATCACAAGTCAATATACTACCTTGGGATACATGGATACGACTGGGTCAACCTTCATTAGTAGCAACATTGAATTACCTAAAGTTGATAGATCAAATATTAATAGAGCTTATTGGTATACTCCAAAACATTGAAACTTATATTATGGGTATACTGACATTAGTCGACTTCAAAGTAATAAAATTAGTCGATGGAATGCCAACATATGAAACACTTGTCGGTCGACCATGGGGATGAAAAATGAAAGCAAATATCTCCCTTGANTATTTTTCTTCCATTCCCTTGAAAAATACATAATCAAGTTAAAAGGGAATGGAAGAAAAATAATAATTCCTTTGGATCCTAATGAAGGGAAACCTTGGAGTTAGTCATTGGATAAAGATAATGAAGCACAATGTCTCTAAAAAATAATCAATGAACAAATAGATTATGTCAAACAAAATGTGCAAGGAGAAATCTCAGCAGAATCTCCCCTGTCGGTCGGACACAATTCCGACTCAAATCTATACAACTGGCAGATTGAAAATTATGAAGCGCACTCAAAATATTGTTGGACCATTGAAGCCATCCCAATTAAAAGTTCCAGAACATGCTACTCAATTCAGGTAGTACCTATAGTTTATGAAAATATACTTCGACAAACTCCTACATTTATTCCGACCGACAACACGGTGAAAAATTCGCTACGTTACAACGAAAGAAAAGTTTCGTCGATGCATGTCAAGGAAGTGTCTAAATCTGTCGGAGAACAGGGAAGAACTCAAAGCCTAGTATAAAAATTTACATGCCAAGATGAAAGATGGTGGGAAACACATTCCCCAAGAATGAAAACATGGACAACAATATCAACTTACTTTGTAAAACACTTTTGAGAAAAGAAACTATCGAAAGCATATGACATCCATATATTCAAGGTTGGGTACGACCCAATCAAGAATATCCATTGTTGTGATAATGAATGGAGCATAATAGGATATAGAGATGAAAGGGTATGGTCACACATGTTTCCAAACACACTAGACGAAATACCAAATAAATGGTATAAAATCGAAGAAACATGTGGCCATACACTCAATTGGTCTGACATTAATTTTTTTTTTATCAAAGACTTCGAATTTATTGTGGAGGAGGAACATCTAAACAAAACATCGATATAGTCGACTTATTCAATTGATATAGTCGACTTATTCAAAGAATATCAAGATGTATTTGCATGAGACTATAAATATTTAAAAGGACTTGCAAAATAAATGGGAGAACTGAAAATTGAACTCATTTCGGGAGAAAATCCTATCAAAAATCGAGCTTACAAATTAGCTCACAAATACAAGCCCATTGTTCATAAGGAAATCGAAGGAATGTTATCAGCAGGCATCATATATCCAATCAACAAAGAAGAATGAGCAAGTCCTCTGGTGGTTCAACCGAAGAAGCATGACCCTAAGAAGTTAATAATTTGCATCGACTTTATAGGTCTCAACAAATTAACTTTAACGGATTCATTTCCCACTCTAGTCATCGACGAAATAATTAATGAAGTTGCAACTCATGAATTCTACTCATTCATAGATGGATTTTTGGGATATAATCAAGTCCCTATAGCTAAAGAATTTCAACCAAAGACGACATTTGTCTCTAAATTTGGATCCTTCGTCTCTAGGGTAATGCCATTTGGGCTAAAGAATGCCCCAACAGTATTTTCAATAATAATAGTAATATCATTTCAGGAATACATCTACAAGACAATGACTATCTACTTCGATGATTGGACTATATACAACCTATTCAAAAACCATATAAAATGGATCATATTAATGTTGGAGCGATGCAGACAAATGCAATTTTCTCTCAATATTAAGAAATGCATATTTTCCACACCAATTGGCATTCTATGAGGTCACGTGGTATGTAAGGATGGTGTGAAATTCGACATGGAAAAAATCAAAATCATCATCGACTTGAAGCCACCTGTAAATCAAAAACATATTAAAATATTCCTTAGACAAACTGGGTATTGCCTAAACTTTATATGCCACTATCAATATATCACTTTCCCAATTAATGAGCTTATTTGGAAAGAAATTGAGTTTATATGGAGTTAAGACTGCCAGGAGTCATTCAAAAGTTTAAAGATGAAACTGGTCGAAGCCCCCATACTAAAATTTCTCGACTGGTCGAGAACGTTTCATATCCACGTCGATGCTTCAAATTTCACCATCAATTCGGTTCTAGCACAACCATACGATGACACAATTGACCACCCGAACGCCTATGCTAGTCGAAAGTTGAATAAAATAGAAAGAAATTACTCGACCTCAGAAAGGGAAGATTTATCAATGATATTCGCTTTGCAGAAATTCTGAAACTACTTACGAGCAAACCCATTCACATTCTTTACAGATCATCATGCATTAAAATATTTAGTCAATAAACTTGTTAATCAAGGAAAAATCTATCATTGGTTATTACTATTCCAAGAATTTGAGTTCGACATAATTGTGTGACCTGGGAAAAAGAACATCAAGTCCGACCATATTTTCCAACTCGAGACAGGGGATGACTCGAACGACATAGAGGACGGCCTTCCAGACGCACATCTATTCCATGTCGAAGAAACACCAAAATATTTGGAAGAAATAGCAAATTTCTTCGAGGAAGGGAAAGCACCCGAAGATCTTTCAACAAATAAAAAGAAAGTGTTATCTCTGAAAGCAACACCATTCACAATCATCAATGGATATTTATACAAAATGGGACATGATGACATCTTAAGGAGATGTTCTCTAGAACATGAAAGAGAAGACATTATCAACGAGGCACATGCAGAACCTGCCAGGGGCCACTTTCAGGCCGACAAGACAATGCAAAAGATACTTCAGGCAGGTCTATGGTGGCCGAATTTACATAAATATTGTCGGGAATAGGTTAATAAATGTGATAGTTGTCAAAGAATGGGTTGACATTTGTGGAAGAATGAAATTCCATTACAATCAGTCAATCCTAATCAACCATTTGATAACTGGGCCATTGAATTTGTTGGTCCATTTCCTTAGAAATCAAAGAGAACATGCGCAAAATATATTATCATTGCAGTTGAATATGCGACTAAGTGGGCACAAGCAAAACTAGTCGAAACATGCTCTAAAGAGGGCGCAACGAAATTTATTTATGAGAACATAATCACAAGATTTGGATGTCCACTAACTCTAATAAATGACCAAGGGACACATTTTGTAAACGAGACGATCCAAGTCCCACTAAATAAATTTATCATTAATCACAGAATAACAACGCCATATCATCCCCAAGAAAATGGTGCAGTTGAAACATTCATTAAGAAACTACATAAAGGACTCACTAAAATTTACGACATTGACAAGAATGACTAGGATGACAAAATTTCTGCAGTCTTATGGGCATAAAAATATGCTTATAAGTGATCGACTGGATAGGCTCCCTTTAAACTTGTCTATGGACAAGAAGTTGTGATACCACTTCACTCCTGGGCCAATTGAGACAGAGTAGCAGTTGTTGCTAAATTCGACCAAGACAGAAGCATGAATGATCATATTTACTAATTGAATAAGTTAGAATAAGGAATATTAATAGAAATGCACCACCAAGAAGTTAAAAAAAAACAACATAAAGCATGGCATTATCGTCATATAAAAAATAAGGAGATAAAAAAATAGAGACCTGATTCTACTATATGACAGTCGAATCAAAGGAAAACCCAGGAAATTAGAGACAACATGGCTTGGTACTTATGTTATAGAAGATATTCAAATGACATGCATGGTTCAACTACGAACTTTGTTGGGTCACCCATTTAAAAAAGTAATTAATGGTTCTCGTTTAAAGAAGTATAATACATAGAGATGAGGAACCCTGTTGGAAAAATATATCGAAAATTTTGCCAATAGGGATCAACCAGAAGTGGAAATATAACAGTCTGGTCGAAGTCGAAGTAGATTAGTGTATATTAATAATAATGTAAACTAAGTTCTTTTTTTAAACTAAAATTTAGTTACAAAGAATTCAGGTATAAAATTTAGGTTCAAGAAACTGTCATAGGAAAAGTTAATTATTAAAGAAGTTCCAAAGCTTAGAAGAAATGAGTAAAGGAAAGGTAGAATGGAGAGAGCAATAAGCCTCTGGTAAAGACACAGAGAAAGTGGATGAAGAAGAGATCAACAAACGACTCCATTTCCAACCTTACGACAAATCCTCATCAAGAAACAATTGATTGATCGAGGCAGATCTAGATCACGTGAGCAAGGTTCAAGTGAGTGAATCCATCATAGAGGGGACTACCATAAAATAGAGGAACGCAGTAATTATCAAGAACATCGACTAAGAAGAACTGACAAGAGGAAACTCGATGTTACAAAAGAAGTAGTCAGTTGAACCATATACCGATAAAAACATTAATGCTCAATGCGATGTAGAAGACAATTATGAAACCACTAATATAACTTCAGATTGACTTGACACATACAACAATCAATTGGAAGTTGACACTTTGTATGCTCGATGAGCCTCACACAAATTCTAGTTCAAAATTGACATAGACGTCTCCTCGCACGAGTCCTCCATCCCTTCAAAATCATGATTAAGACACATACATCCACAGATCAATAGGTGATGACAACCAATATCTCTCATTAATACCGTAAAGATTTTGTTAGTATACAACAATGCAGTAAAGATCATATCAACAATAGTCAACTTGGTAGAAAAGACAATGTTCATAATTAAGCATGCAATTCTATGAAAACCCAATATACTTGAATATTAAGTTGTCTGTGAGGTGTATCACTACCCTATCAATTTCCTTCAATATCACGAAACCAGACTCTATATATCAGAGCTAGAGGAAAGCGAAAAAAACCATTATGCACATAGTTAACTTTGTAAACATAGACCATGGGGACAATGAGCACAACAGATGATGACCCTCCTGAACTAGACCCTCATAATGTAGAATTTTTTCAACCATCGTGGTTATAGACATCAAAAGAAGAGATTCACCTATGCACGAAGGAAGGAGTACCCCCTATGGTTTCATCCACTTAATTATCAGGACACAGAGAGCACTCGAGAATCATCTCTAAGATTGAAAGTCACAGTCTAGTTCAGGTTACTTGGACAAAGCACACAAACAAAATGTCAAAAGATTGTTTCAATTAATATATTTCTGTAGGAAGAAAAGATGACCGTGGACTAAAAAATAGGGATGATGTCAAATCTAGTCATTCAAGGAAGTGAAAAGAGATACTAAAGGACAGTCGGAAAAAGATACATAACTTCTTCAAACACCATAAAATTCTACCTTCCTCTCTCCCCTTCTCTATATATCATTTCTATTTGTAAACAATCAATGTAAAATAAAATTATGTTTTACTCCCCTCTTTCTCAGGACGAGAAAGGAATTGAGGTGGGGGGAGATGTTGTAGGGGCTAGTCGACTCTGTCAACTAGACCCGACAATCGACTAAGAGTTATTCGGTCAACTATCGAAGTCAAAATTATAATTTGGTCGAGAGTTCTGTTAACCAACTGACCCATGAAGTTAAGTAGTTACAATTGTCTCGTAACTAAATATGTAGGTATAAATAGACAAGTATGTAATAGAGAAGAGATCGATTGTGTTGTATTGAATAGTCTATATAATAAAGGATATTCTTTGGGCTTCCACTAATTTGTGTATCTGTTTGTCTATATGTATGTATATGTGAATCTATTCTTTCTTATGTATTGAACCACTAGTAACACTCCCCTACTTTTCCCTAGATTACAACACCACATGAGCCATAAAGGTGTCCCTTTCTATTTTAAACTGGTTATATCCCACTTCAAACTTATCTCTTATGAAAATTATTTCCCGAGTCACGTCTTGGTAATACTTGTCTTGATTTCTAAGATGCTTGAGTTCTCTCTTCATGGACTCTTCCTCCCACTCATCTTCTCTTACTCTGTTGATGATGGAGCTAGATATTTCCATTTCAGCTCCTAGTAGCTCACTCACTTTGGACTGTCTAGAATCCAATAAGGTTTATTCCATAGTAATCATCACAACACTATCTAGAGTAAGCCTCATCTTCTTGTCGATCCTCCTCACTATCACTTGTATTTTTATGTCATAAGTTATTGCCTAGAAATCGATCACTTCATTCATAGGTTCCAGAATTGGTTGGTCACCCAATGAGAGGGCATTTCCCAGACTACCTAGAGTGTGAAAGTGTTCAAGAGTTGGTCTCTTTTGTTTGTTGGTTTCTACCATCTAGTTGTTGATGTCCATTTCTTGATCTAGTACTGTTGAAGGCTGCCCTACTTCACTTTCTATTTCTATTTTTGTATTGGTGGGTAGCTCTTCTGTTTGTTCGGTGTTAATGGTTCTTCTAGGCACATCCTATGTTGTTTCTTTTGACGAAGATATTGATCCTATGGGTGGATAATTCACTGGAGATTTTGCTGTGGTTCTTTCATATCCCTTTTCAACCTCCTATTATTCATTATCCTCACCTCTACAAGTGTTATTTCCAGGCTGATCTTCAACATTTGATTTTTCTTCTTTTTCTCCTTTATTCAGGGCCTTTTCCTTCAAAAAGGTACTTCCATTGTTTCCTTCATCTTTATCCTTTGGGGATTCCTCTTTCTATTTGTCTTGTGACTCATTCTAGTCTTTTTGACTACTTTCCCCTTTAGCCTGAGGTTGTTAACCTTGACCTAAGGGAGTGGAAACATCTCCAGCTATATTCAAACTTGTTTCCACATCCAAGGGTGGTATTCCTTGGGTAGCTGGGTGTCTAATATTTATGGAGTTGCTTCATTGATAATGGGAACTGCTATAGCATCTAGATCCTCACTGTCATCGTGATAGATTGTAGTTAGGTCAACAATTACTGGGGATACTACACTTGGGCCTGATGTCATTGTCACAGTATCGGTTGCTGGTGTATCTCCTAGTTGATCCACTTGTGCATGTTCTTCATTCAACTGTTCATTTACCCCTACAGGTGAAGTTTCTGTCAGTGTTTTTTGTTCTCCTTCTACCATATGCCTATCCATATGAGTCACTATTGGTGGTCCCAATACTTGGAGAGTGGGATTTTTCCTATACTCATGCATCATTCTCTTGGTTTCAGCCAGGAGTGCTTGTGTCTCAACCCTCCTTTCTGCTTTCTCTGCATTTTCATTTGGTGTTTGTGCAACAACCCCTACTATTTGTTATAACCACTCTGGTTGATAATCTCCTGTCATCTCTTTTAACTAGGTTAGGTCTGTATTTTATTTCCTATGCAAGACATCTTCCCAATCAATAGAATTTTTAGTGAAGATATCATCTTCAAAACTGTCATGTGCATACAGCGAGTGTGATACTAATTGACTACCGTGTCGAAACACTAAACTTTTGAAATCATGTTTCCTATATCTGCTAGTGTAAAACATGTATTCCACCTGATTCTAAGCTTCTTTTCTGGCCTGAGTAGCGTCCTTCACAAAATAGTACCCTACATAAAATCCATAAGGAATGAATGATCGTTTCTTTTCTTTCACTAGGAATGTGTTGAAACCTTGCAAGATGGTTTGGTAGAAAATATCTCCGAAGACCAGTCAATCTGGAACATGAGATGGTAATAGGTGTGGGGCCTCTATGGATTCAAAAATATTGATGTAAGTGCTTTTCTCTTCCAGGTACCAATTCCCTATTATGTATATGACCTTTATTTCTGCTTTGATAAGTCTTGGACAATTCTTCTTAAAGACTATGCAATAAACCCTAGCCAAGAATTTATCACAAATAGCAGCATAGGACTTCTTATACCTATTCTCCCATAAGATGTTGAAATAAATAGGGACATGAAACTATGAGACATGGAAGCTTAATCCTAGCCCTGGAAATACATTTCTAGCACACACTGCATCTAATATATAGGAGGCCATGAAGAAAGCAGGGACTTCTCCAAATTTTGGTTTCTGTGCTTGCTCAACCTAATTCTTAATTGTTTGGAAATTATGGTGCCCCAATTGAAGACACTCCCAGATATAACTACTATATACACCAAGGGAATCTAGGCTTCCAAAAACTTGGAGCAATTATTTTCCCCATACAACTGACATATCAGGGCCATGAGGAACATATATGGTTCTCTCACATTTGTACTCTTGTACCACCCAGATGCTCTGTTCACAAATTTTCTATCCTCCTTCCACTAGGACTACAACAACTGATTGGTATTGTGTTGTTCATAGAACTTAACCACAAAGTCAGTATTACGCCAAACTTCGAGATCCCTAATTTTGTAATACTTGCTGACTTCCATTGGTAGAAAAACACGAACACAATGATCATTTACATCGTTAATCATGCATTTTTAAGCCCGGGTGTGATTATTTATCCAGTCTAAGATTTCTATGCAGGGTAAAATCGACATTTTTGAGGCTACCATGTACATGGATGATAATTTGATATTCTGAAAGTCCTGGTCGTCCAAGATTCTTACTTCTTGATCGCCATGCAAAGTGAAATATGGAAAATCATCATGGTGAATTTTATTGTAAAATTCAAGCCAAGTGGGCATAAGTACCTTTGTTGTCGTGCTTGTGTCTATATCACTGTAGAGAGATGATGGAGCTGATGGCTTGTTTTACAACATTTTGATTACCAAATCCACCTTGGGCGTGAGTTCTAATTATTTGTTAGCAGTAGGAATATAAGACTCCCCAAACAACAACTTCTTCCCCTTCGATGTCTTTGGCGATTGATAGGTTGTTGGTCTTCAAGGAGGAATTTTCCTGTAGACAATGACTTAATTTAGTTCTCTATCTATCGAAAAACTCCGAGAGAAAAATTTCTCATAAATACTTAATCGAGAAGGATTTTTCAGTTCAGTACTTACCAGTGCCGAGATTTACAGAAAGCACGACAACAATTAGCTTGAGTGAAACACCTGGTTACCCAAGACTTATTCACAATAAGAAGATATCAAATTCTCTATGCAAATAATGATAAGCTAATAAATCCACGTCGAGTTTAAATAGTGTGTTTCCACCAATCCCATCCAAATTTTCTATGGTAGAGTACATGAAAATCCTTATGAATATTTGGGGATTAACTACATTGTCAACACCATAATTTGGAGTTAATGCATTAGAAAAATCAACAGTGTGAATGGACGTTGAGTTTGTTTATTGGTGATTTCACACAATGATGGGTTGACACGCACGACTGATAAGATCGGGGATTGGGGCATGCTCCTATTCTAAGGTTTGAATGATGAAAATTGATGTTTGGTTGTTGATCCCGACGTGAAAGAGTTGTATGGTTGCGTGACTTCTTGAGACAATTTTAGAGGTACTGACATGGAACACTCATCATGTTGCTTGAAGTTCGGGACTCCCCTTAGTTGATGTGTCTAATTCGGGCAGGTCATAACTGTGGAATGATAACAAGAAAGAAGTGTCACATGGACGGCCCATATTGAGCGTAGAGGTCAAAAATGGAAAAAGGAACGACTCATAACACAACTAATTACACCATTAATTGGTTATCAACATAAGTGTTAGTGCGTAGAAACAATAGGTATTGGGTTTTGGTTCATCAATGTCGACAAGCTGTCGACTATCGAAGAGTAATGAGTTCATGTGTTAAAAGTGTAGTTTCATGATCTTGGTTTGTCGACTCCGATGGGCTACCGGTGATTGACAGTTTAAAAATCATGAGTCCTAATGTAACCATGCTTACCAACTCGCCAATGACCAATGTAACATCGACATCGATGTTTTCAAACTTCAATTACTTCCCCTTGAATTTTTTCATCAACCCATCCAGTGCCTCAATTGCCGATGTGAATTGTTCTTGGTGACATGGAGCTTGGCATGACATGAATGGCATGACTCGGCTGACGTGGCTTGAAAACATGGTTTGATGCCTTGTCTTACCCATGTGACGTGGCCATGTGTCGTGTTATGTAGTTGATGACGTGTCAATGTTGACATGGCCAATGGAGTGGCGATAGGAGTACCTATGTGGTAAATGACATGGCGAGGTGATGCATATAGTGCTGACGTGGCTTCACCTCGTCCTAGAATAGGGTTAGCTTACCCTAAGGAATCAATGGTTGAGGAATTCCTTATTTGGGTCATCAATAGATGGTCACAATTTTGAGCATGAAATTTAACCCATTGGTGTCGGGACTTCGCTAATTTTGCAGTGTTCAAAGATGGGCACCAATCGTCGATACTCATCGGTGTCGACGAGTCTCTTCAATCAATTACCTTATTTTCACAATGTATGTTGGAATATCCGACGCCCGAAGTTTATCAACATCGACACTCTCAAGAGGTGACTATCAGGAATCAAGGGAAGCCAGAGACTGTAGGAAAAAATGGGTGATCTAAAAAATACTAAGTGTTGAAGACCCCAAATCATCACTTAGACCCTCTAGACTTCCTTCTCTTCTAATGGAGATCTGTACTAAGCTAGAGACTTGTCTAACGTGGGGAAACAAAATAAAATACCTCAAAACTCGATCATGATCATGTTAAAATCAAAGTATAAAGATGAAATAAAAAAGCGATATACCCTAAAATTTCAAAAAAATTGAGGGTGTGTTGAGTGCTCAACAATGTACAATACATGAAAGATCATGTGATAATTGTCAATTTATTGGGTATTTGTCCAACTGAGAGAGATCTGTTATCCTAGATCAACTCTCGTTGGAAAACTACTTGTCATTTTGAACTTAAACTTGACATGAAAGGTTTATTTATGATTATTTTTGAAAACCCCCAAGAAAGACAACGAATCTTTGAGAATGGTCCCTATTTTTTCCGCTTAGAAGGTTTACACCTCTGGTACTCAAAGGAGAATTTAAACCATGAAAAGGAGGAATTATTGTATGCCCCAGTCTAGGTTCACCTTTACTCTCTCCCTCAAGAGTACTATGAAGAAGAAATCCTAGCAGATATAGTAAATACCCTAGGAATTTATCTGAAATACTCTGACGCAAGTAAGAAAGGTCATTACATTGCCTATGATCACATCTTCATATATATGAATGTCTCCATTTCCATGCCTGATTTGATCTTCCTGACCTTCCAAGACATTGAATGGATCTAAACCTTATATTATGAATTCATTCCTTTCCATTGTCATCATTGTCATGAGCATGGTTGTTGGAGTTACTTCACACACACCTAGGATTTCTTTATTCTAAGGTTTTTCCTTGTTTATTAGTAATTATTCAATCTCCTATATTTTAGGAATAATATTCCTCTAGGGAGAGTATTCTCTTCAGTTTTAACTTCATTTTGCTCAGTTGAGTAGAGTCTAGATGCTACATTGGTATTGTCACCATGCAACATTAGGATCATCACCAACTAATGTGCATTTTCCTTGGGATAATCACCAAAATAGTGCATTACCCATGATTCCCTGATCTCCTCCTCACTTCACTATGTTTCAGTCAGTTAACTGAAGACTGATAGACTAGTTAACTCAGCTAGGTGGCAGTTCATTCTCGTAACTGCCCGAGAGACTAGACTAGGTGGCAGTTTACTCCCGTAACTGCTGGTGTGTGTCAAGATCCCTCTAGAACACCACTATGGCACATTGGATTCTCCTCCAGTGCGCATTGGTTGAGTTGTACAGAGTATTTCATGTGTAAATTATCAATTATTCATTTGATTAATGAGAATTCTTCCATTCTTTCTCTCTTGATTCTTCTTTCTCAATTTCTCTCTGCAAATGTGTGTTATTTCCTAGCTAGATATATTCTGTGAAGGTTCAACACATTTACATGGTATCAGAGCCAATGGACTGCTAAGAAAAAGATACAAGGAATTATTTTTGCAGGTACCAAAGATTGAAAACATCGAAAAAATGGAATTCCCAAAAGAATTCATTCTTACACCTTACAATTACTTTGCATGGAAGGTGAGGATAATCATGCATATTCTAAGAAGAGGATTGTATAGGTTAACCATGAACACATATATAGAACCAACATCATCCATAGAAAAATAAAAGTATCTAAATCGAATGGATGAAGCATTCAGAACAATTTGCAGTCTCATTTCTCCCGATCTCCTCTTTCACATATCTTCCTGTAAAACCCCCAATGAAGCCTGGACCACCATGGAAGGGCTCTTTGGAAAATAGGATGAGATGAGGGGACACATGCTCGAGGTGGAATTGCTCACATTGGATCCAAAAATCTTCGACAATCTCCAAGATTTCTTTACAAAATTTAAGGATTTACTATCGCAACTCAAGGCTTGCGCGGTTGATAAAACTAAGGAGGAGAAACAAATGGTTCTCACCATTCTTGAAAAAATTGGTCCTAAATTCTCAATGTTCGTATCCACATTCCATTCAGTCAAATTCACCTCTTGAGACACTTGGAAGATGCCTTCTCTTGAGGAATTTATCGAATCCCTGACATAAGAGCAGACCAAGCTCATCAACATGGGAAAAATAAAAGACCCAAAGGTGCATGCACTTATTGTGTAATATGGTAGTGGTCATCAATATCAGAAAGCTAAAGATAAATAAAAAAAGGAAATCACATGCAAATATGAATAAGGAAGGGTACTCAAAACTCTTCATCGATGCCTCTAGATCCAAAGGTGGAAAGGGAAGAAAGGAGGAGAAATGCACATACTACCATAAAGGATTCCATCCAGAATCTGCATGCATGCAAAAACAAAATAGGTCTAATGACCCAAATACTTCAGCAAAACAACCTTGGAGATCACATCCCTAAGGGTGCCAAGAAGAGGAAGCCAAAAGATTAGAATCCCAAGAAAGGCAATTCTAGCCATGCCTTGATTGCCATCAACTCCTCTTCCGATGATTGGATCGTAGATTCAGGAGCATCACATCACGTGGCTTCCAAAAAATAAGTCTAGTCTTGATTGGATGCATGCAAATGTCCTCCTATTATGATGGGGGACAACTCTCCAGTCGAGGTCACTGATAAAGGAAGGATTGAACTCACCAACGAAACCTTCGAGAATGTGTTGCACGTTCCCAAACTTTCTGTTAATATTCTCTCCATGTATTAGATGAAAAATTCCAGCACCGAAAAGAAAGTCATATTCACACCTGATGCAATGGACATATATGACATGCAAACCAATTCTAAGGTTGCTACCGATGAGGTAAATCATCAATCTAGATTGCATACATTTTCTGAATTTATTGAACTCGATTCTTGTTTACTGCTTACACATGCTGATGAAAGTAGTATGATATGGAGTGAAAGGTTCGAACATTTAAATTTCAGATATATGCAACAACTTAGAAAGCAAGGATTGGTTGATGGTCTACCAAACAGGGTTGTGTTCTTGGAAAACACCCTCAAGATAAATTCGACAAAGGAAAGACTCAGAGAGCTCCAAGGTCTTTTAACAACTCAAAGATTTCAAAGCCCTGGTTGAGACATAGTTAGGAAATAAAATCAAAGTCCTCTGAACTGATAATGGGGGAGACTATGTCAACCATGAGATCCATAATATTTTTCATGAGGCAGGGATTCAGTTGTAGCACACAGTTCCCTATACTCCACAAAAAAACAGAGTTGCTGAGTGGAAAACAGATCTTTAAAAGAGATGGCATCTTGCATGCTACATGCAAAGTCACTTCCAGAGAGATTATGGGTTGAAGAACTTAATTATGCAACCTACATCTAAAACATATCTCCCCATAGATATGTTAAGGATAAGACCCCCTACAAGGCTTGGAGCAGCCTCAAACCGGAAGTGACCCACTTTCGTATTTTCAGTTCACGTGCATGGGCCCAGATTCCCTCTGAAAAGAGGAAGGCACTTGATCCATAGATCAAAAAGTTTATTTTTGTTGGATACCCTGATGGTGTGAAGGGATACCGAATCATTGATATTTCCTCAGACAAGCTCATCATTAAGTGTAGTGTCCAATTCGAGGAAAGTGTCTCGCATGTACCTTAACAACCACATGCATACACCTTTGTTCTTCCACCTGTCAGAGATGATGAGCATGCACATGCCAACTCTTATTCAAATGAGAGTTATGATTCATAGGATTTAGATGATCTAGATACAAAGTCCGTACAATCAGATGTGGAGTCAGTGCATCCAGATGCATATGCAGAGCCATATTAGAGGCCCAAGTGGGCCCATACTTCTCTTCAGAATGCAGGGGATGTTATTGAGGATCCAATTGATACTAGGAGGACTCAATCTGATTTCGAGGAGCTTCCTCTTGAACTCACTGACATTGAACCATTTCCACCCAGGAATATTTTCTTGGTTCGGTCTTCAGATCCACAATAATATGGTGAGGCTGCTGGAAATCCCTTTTGGGAATCTTCCATGCAGGAGGAGTACAACTCCCTCCTCGAGAACCAGACTTGGGATTTGGTTCCCCTTCCTTCTAGAAGGAAACTTTTCAGGTGTAGATGGGTCTATAGGACCAAGAGCGCAACGGATGGACATATTAGCAGATATAAATCTAGGATTGTTTCCAAAGGCTTTCAACAGGTGCATGTAATTAACTATGATGCGACCTACGCTCCAATAGCACAGATGGATTCCATACATTTGGAACTTGCCATTATGGAAGCCAATGGATGGGAAGTCCATTAGATGGATGTGAAGAATGCATTTCTTCACGACGATATCTCTGAGGAGATCTATATGGAGCAGCCCGAGGGATTTATGTAGGATTCATCTTTGGTCTGTTGACTGAAGAAGTCTCTTTATGGACTCAAGTAGGCTTCGAGGGCATGGTATGCTAATATGGATTCCTACCCACTGTCATAGAACTTTATACGTTGTAAATAACACCCGAATGTTTACATGCTCAGGATGACTAATTCACTTCTACTCTTAGTTCTATAGGTTGATGATTTGTTGATCACCAGTTGCTCAAATTCAATGACTGTTGCAGTCAAGAGGATTTCTCATGATAGGTTCTTGATGACGGACATGGGTCTAATACACTTCTTCCTTGGACTCAAGATTAATCAGGATGCATCATGCATCAAAATGTCTCAGGCCAAGTATGCACGAGATCTTCTTGAGAGATTTCACATGATAGAATGCAATTTTGCTCCGACTCCTTTCCTATCAAGATTCAAACTAAATGATGGAGGGGACACTCCACTGGTTGAAAACACACTGTAGAGACAACTAGTGGGGAGCTTGTTGTATCTCACACACTCCAGACTAGACCTCTCCTATGCAGTTGGCGCAGTTTCCAGGTTCATGCAGGACTGCATGAGCTACAGTGGAAGGCTGCAAAGTGTATCCTTCGATACGTATAGGGCACCTTCACCTTTGGGATTCATTATGTAGTAGACTCTACATTGGACCTTATCAGGTTCACTAATTTTGACTGGGCTAGAGATAACACTGATCGCAAGTCCACATCTAGTTACTCACTCAGTCTTGGTTCCGGGGCTATCTGTTGGTCGAGTAAGAAGTAGGATGCTATTTATCTATCTTTAGCTGAGGCATAGTACATAGGGGTAGTTAACATAACCATTCAGGCTATGTGGCTACAAAATTTTCTCATTGAGTTGGGAATTCAGTTTCATCAATCGATCATCATATGGTGTGAGAACTGAAGCACTCTGAAGTTCTGCAGAGATCTAGTTCATAGGTAGCGGAAGAAGCACATCGAGATCCACATGCAACACATCCGAGACTTAGTACACGAGGGGATCATTGACCTACAATTCTCTTCCTTAGTAGAACAGACTGCAGACATCTTCACCAAGACCTTCAATGAGCAAAAGTTCCATTCTCTACGCCGTCGTCTTGGAGTGAAGGACACAATTTCCTAGAAACTGTCAATTCTTGTTTTTACATACATTGTACCTTGGGAGGGGGTTTTTCCCATGAGGTTTTCCCTCTTTCCTCTCTTTATTTCAGTGTATATTTTGTATTTAGGTACCTAACATGGCCTCGTTGTTGGGCCCATTCTTTATTTTCACCATAGTGATGATCAAGGGGGGTGTGTTGGAGTTACTTCACACACACCTAGGATTTATTTTTCCTAAGGTTTTTCCTTGTTTGTTAGTCATTATTCAGTCTCCTATGTTTTAGGAAGAATATTGCTCTAGGGAGAATATTCTCTTCAATTTTCACTTCATTTTGAACAGTCGAGTGGATTCTAGATGCTACATTGGTATTGTCACCATGCAACATTGGGATCATCACCAGCTAATGTACATTGTCCTTGGGATCATCACCAAACTAGCACATTACCCATGATTACCTGATCTCCTCCTCACTTCACTCTGTTTCAGTCAGTTGACTGAAGGCTGATAGACTAGTTAACTCAGCGATGTGGCAGTTCACTCTTGTAACTGCCCGAGAGACTAGACTAGGTGGCAATTTACTCCTGCAACTACTAGTGTGTGTCCAAATCACTCTAGCCCACCATTGTGGTGCATTGGATTCTCCTCTAGTGCGCATTGGTTGAGTTATACAGATTATTTCATGTGTAAATTATTAATTATTCATTTGGTAAATGAGAATTCTTCCATTCTTTCTCTCTTGCTTCTTCTTTCTCAATTTCTCTCTACAAATGTGTGTGTTATTTTCTAGCTAGATCTATTATGTGCAAGTTCAACACATTTACAATGGTCACCTCTATAGGGACTACCCTTTACCGAATCCTCCCAAGCCCTCCAAATATGAACCTGAAAAGTATGTTGAAGGGTTTACCAAGATATATTCTCGCCACCTCTCTAATAGGAAATTTGTCCCTACGAACCCTCATGATCCTCCAAAATCCCTATTCTCAAAAACAACTTTGATGCTCTCAACAACCTCCCCCCAAACTTTACCATGGTCATTGAGGATATTCTTTCTTCCCAAAAACCCAAAAGTAAAAAATCCTTGGACCCTCCACCTCACCTTGTAGACCCAAAAAATCCCAAAACTTTTGTCTCCCCCTCGGACATGCCTCCCTTGGAATATGTCCCTATGGTTTAGGAAAATGAAGATGGATTGGACCTAGAACCGAATGAAATGGAGCTAGATGGTATAGACCTGCAAAGCATTTTCAATGTTCTCCATAGAAAATATATGTAATCCACTCCTCTAGATCATATTTAGTGAGTGCGAAAATACCTCCACAAATGAAGAAAGGAAGCCCCGGGGCCTTCTTAGGCTACCAATCCAAACCCAAATCTTGGTATTCAACCCAACAAAATTAATCCCCAAAAAAACCCCAAGAAGGACAAAAGAAGAGGTCGGAAATCCAACCTTCATCTCTTGCAAGAAATTAGTGACATCGTGGTCAATTCATGATGCAATTCTCTAATAATGGAAACATTCCAACCCTCTCCTATTTTCCATTGAAAGTAGTCTCATGGAATATTCGATGCCTTAATGGTAAAAGTAAGCACAGACTCTTATGAAACAAGTTGCATTCAGAATCACCAGATATGTTTCTTCTCTAGGAAACTGAATGCTCTAGGGAAGTTCTTAGAAACATTCTTTCAAAAATTGGGAAAACAGGCTGCTCTATGGCTATTGATTCTATAGGTTCAATGGGAGGCCTGACACTCCCATGGAATCCAACCAAGATTCTTGTTTGGAATTTTTTCTACACTAAATATAGTATTTCAATTAAGTTTCATCCCCTAGGTGAAGAAACCTTGAGGTTCATTACTAATGTCTATGGACCTCAGTAGCTTGGAGAAAAACTCAAGTTCCTTCAACAATTGAAACAAATTTCTGATCTAGTCCATCGCCATTTTTGGCTAATGGGTGGAGACTTTAATATCATGATGTCTCTGGAGGAAAAGAAAGGGGGTCTCCAGTGCCTAGATCTTGAGCATTTGGCCTTCAAGGAATTCATCCAGAATCGTCAATTAATTGATCTAGAGACCATTAATGGGATTTACACATGAAATAATTGTTGTAGGTGTTATCACCCCAAGAAACCCTTTGTGGTTGCAGACCAAAGGTGCTTGGTAACTTAAGAAATGAATTTTTTTGTATTTTGTAAAGGTGGATCAATGGGATAACTCAATTCAGCTTATGACTTTCAGACATAAAAACTGATAAACAAATAGAAAGTGCTCTCCAAGATTGGTTAATCAGTAAAATAGCTTTCAGTGGATGAAGAAAAGATTGTTCATAAACCAGTGCAAAGCAGGGTCTAATAAACAACTAAAGGAACTGATTATAATGTCATGAACCAAACAATAGGATAACAAC
>SNQJ01S0089301.1:12351-30518 GCA_010110895.2 Picea sitchensis
GCATATGATATCAGAATTGTATAATAGGAACTATGATTTTTGGGTTCTACAAACGATTCACAAACTGGAGCAGATAAAAATCAGTTATGAAGTATTGCAATCATGACATGGTGTAGAATGCAATCCTCATTTGCACTGGTATTCTCTCCGAGGTGTGTTTCCAACATGTTAACACTCGAAACCGTCCAGTCAAAAGTTAACTAGGGAAGGTTGTGCAAGCCAAAATTAATAAATAGCACACAAGAAAAGCTAGAGAAGTGAATTTGGAAGTGAGAGGTCTTCTCCATCGTCAACGCTGCATCTAGACCCCATGCAAATCAATACTTCCTTCCTTTGGGAGACACTAGATCTCCTTGATATTAGCGTAGAGAGAGCTTGGTTTGGGTCAGATTCTACCGTTTTTCTCCAAATTAAATGATTGGGGGATTGTTTGTGTGCCCTCTAGGAAAAGAAGTGACTTTTCTCCCTTCCTCATAAATTTTTCTTAGACGAGCATCTCACACGATCTTAGGTTGTGGAGCGTAAATAGTTTAGGGAACAAGTGGTAACGACACGACAGAGAGGTAAATGAGCAATCATTCGTGATCTTAGGGTTGTCATCTGGGATTCGCCTTCTTTGGGGTGGACTTGTCCTGGATTTTGAAATGATGGGCTAGGAGGGGGATGTGGGGGGTTGTTGGGGATGATGGTTATGTGTTGGAATTGCAATCAGACTTCTTGGTTTTACCATGGTGCAATTTATGTTGCACTGATACTTTTGGAATCTAGATATTCTCTTCTTGATCAAGACCCACTGAAGCGTTGTTAGTACTATCTCAGAATATTCGGGGTATCATTGCTTTTTAGCTTGCAGATAGGGGACACAAAGTTCGGGTGGTGTACGAGGTTCATGAGGCATTGCTTATAATAATAATAATAATAATCTATTTTTAAGGTCACGACCAAGCCAAATACCAAATTGGTGTATGAGACCCCCTTGTTTGTGGGAGAAGGGACCCCCTTCGCGCAATGATTTGACTGCTAAAGTTTACAGAGGTATACATACCCTACCCCCCTCTGGATTTGAACCTATGACCTCCAAGGAGGAAACACATGTTCTTAACCATTAGGCTCACTTAGGTTGTATATTTACTGGGAGTCCCTTCAATGTAGAGGCACAATGAACATGATGGATGACTTTGCCAGATTTATGTGGATCTGGGTTACTGGGGTTTACCCCATCCCGCGAGATCTTTATTTTCTAGTTTGCTACTTTCTGCCTACCTCCTTAGATTTTGCCCTTCATAGAGATTTTGATGGGGACCTATACCAGGACTTGTATGCTGACATTAGATTTTGAGAAAGCTTATGATAGGGTTGTTTGATCCTTTATTACAAAGATGCTTTAGTGCCTTGGTTTTGGCACCGATTGTGTTACCATCGTGCATACCCTATTCTCCAATGCTTCAACTGTTGTTTCATGTGAACAACACCCTGATTGATCACATACCACTTCATTGCTTGATTAGGGAAGGGTGCCCTCTTGTTCGTTTTATCTATTTATTTTAGTTGTTGATGCCTTGGGGTACTTATTGGAGTCGGCTATGATGTAAGGAAGAATTCAAGATATTTCTCTTTTGGATGGGTCTAAAATGGTTAATAATCATTTTGTTGATGACTTTCTTCTATTGGTGTGCTTGGATCAAAACTCAGTGGAGGCTACTATAGGTTTCTTGGATAGTTTTTGTAGTGCTTCTAGGGTAGTGGTTAGTGAATGAAAAACCAACTATTGGTTGGTTGGGCTTGATGATCCACCAGCTTGGTTGTCGCCTTTCTGGATCTGGGATGATTGTTCGATATCTAGGGATTTCAATCTTTCAGTTGTTGATATGTTGAACTGATGTCTAGAACGACTTCAGCCCAAGCTTCTTGTTTGGCAGTATAAGGATCTTCCCTTTTGCAGTTAAGTTTATTGTGGTTTCATGTATTCTTCAAAGCTTCTTGCATCTGCGTTGTCTCTTGTTGGTTCCCAAGCAAGGCTCAATTCAAGAGATAGGAGCAAATCCTTAATTTTTTTTTCTTTTTTTGGTCCAAGTACAACATTCAAAGAGGACTTCCTATTGTTCCTTCGAGAGTTTGCACTATGCCTGAGGAAGGTGGCCTTGGGCTTATTGATGTTGTGACTCAGGGTTCTATTTTGGCTGCAAAATGGTTAGTCATATGTTCTGAAGGTTTCAGTCCATGGAGGATCTAAGTTGTACAAGATGCTGAAACGTCTACAATTTTCCGAAACAGGAACACTTAGAAACACGACCCCCCAAAATGGGTACATGGTGGAAACACGATATATTAAAAATAAAAAACATAGATGTTTAGTTTTTTTTTTTTTTTAAACAACACATTTTCTTGCAAGAAAATAAGAATGATACACTTAAATGACATTTTAGATTAACTTCATAGATGATTACATGATGCAAAATCCCATAGCTTGGTGGTCTCGACTCATTCCAATACCATTCCCTCATACATGGTAGAATCCAGTGGAAATGCTACAATCCCGCCAATCCTAAAATCCTGAAAACTATTAAGTTTGTTGAACTCTAAATGGGATATGAAATTCTACTTTCTCCATATGAAGTCCGATGAGGTTGGAATCAATCTCAAACATCCTGAAACAATTAATGGTAATATTAAAAATTTAAGTAAAAGTTGAAATTCTCTTTTTTCGTACCTTTTCTATTGTCTTACTTAAAGGAGACTATCCTTTTACTTAAAGGAGAATGTCAACTTTTACTTAAAGGTAAGATAAAGGAGAATGCCAACTTTTACTTAAAGGTAAGATAAAGGAGAATGCCAACTTTTACTTTAAGAATTTAATATTACCATTAATTACCAAGGTCAGAAATGTTGAATTTTTCATAAGCATTAGGTTAAGCATGAAGTTCATTCATTTTATCATTTAACCATAATCATAAATGCTGCAACAACCAAGATCACAAGAAGAAGCACCATGCATAAGAACACAAAATGTATCCTGGGAAACCCTTCTCAATAAGGGAAGAAAACCCAGCCAAATCCTTTGCTATAATATTCAAGAGAAAGACCTTTACCATCAAGAAAGACCTAGCATACAAGAGGGTGCTCAAACCCTAGAACTCTAGCGCCCAAGAGAGGTGCGCACCTTTCGCCAAAGAAGTTTACTTGCTGAAATTTCCAAAATTGCTTGAATGAATGTGTTTCCACAATGGGGAATTTTCCTTCACTTATATTAGACTTGTCCTATCAACTGAAGTGTCTATTGGCTCAACAGGGCCGACCTCTCTAAGTCATATTATTATTATTATTATAATAATTAATATTAATATTAATTATCTTTTACATTTAATATTAAACACATTAAGGTGGGGCCAACCTGTACCCTTTACATAACAATTAGGGTTATAGGTAGGTCTGACTCTTGAACAATATATAGCAAAGGATTTGATACACCCACTAGTGCTCATCCACTAGGGGCACATCCATAGGGATGTCATAGCTCTGATTCACTGCATTACACAGAAGAACCAGGTCTTCACACATTCACATGTGCTCGTCCACAGGCACGTCCACTCTACAGATCTGCTTTCCCACTGCAATCGACAGGAGAATCATCTGGAGTCTTCTTGTCAACTCTGCTGCTCAGAGGAGGCTAATACATCATCTTCATCTTTGTCTCATGACGATGCACCCAACACTTTGGGATTCCACACGTTCACCTTATGCTCAGTCACAAGCACGTCCTAACTCAACAGATCGCTTTTCCACTGGATAATCATCTGGAGTTCTTCTCAACTCTCTGAATGGAGGAGGTCATCTCTACGTTCCCAACTCTGTCTCAGGCAGGAACCACGTACCCTTCTTAGGGGCTTTCTCTCAGGTTTGTAAGCTGAGAGAAAGACTTCACATTGCTGCAATGATCCACACCTCACAGGTTTGTAAGCTGGAGAATGTCTCACATAGCTGCAATCATTAACAACAAACTCCTCAAATCTCAATCCCCTATCTTTGTTTTGTCTGAAAGGGTCATAGGCACATATAGGGTGGCATTTTTCTATGGGTCCCATGCCCTTCTTAGGCAATTAGGTCAGCCTGGAAATGTCCAAAAAGTGTTCGAAACATCACTAAAAATGATCGAAACAACTTGGAAGCACCGTCATCCATTCTGTACGACATTTCCATATTTGGAAACGCTGTACGATACGTTGATGACGTTTCCAAGGCGTTTTGTACCCGTTTTTTGTGTTTTTGGGTGTTTCGAGTATTGGTATGCTAGTTGGGGAGGTGTTTCTTGCAACATAGTGGAGGATCCTCTTGGGCTATCGGTTGCAGTTTGCCCAACATTCACTGTTGCTCTGAGGTCCTTTTGGGTTATATGATATCATCTCTTCCCCACAACTATTTAAGGTGGTTGGGTTAGTCATTTATTGGATCATGTGGTAGGCTTGGAAGTTTGTGGTCACTTTGGTCTGTGGAACTTCTCTAAGAGTCACCCAAGATGCGACTTGGCTTGGCACTCTATTTGGAGTTGGCTGCATCAGGGTCAGTCTATCTTCGGGTGTCCTAGATTTCAGACACACAGGTTGAGTAAGAAAGGAATATCCTTTTGGAGGGATCTTTGGGATTTTGAGACTAGAGACTAGATAGAGTGGAGATTGCTAATTTATTAGAAGGCCCTATAGTTCTCTGATAAACCAACGATCAAAGATTTTGTGGGGCTGCTTCCTCCTAAAGAGCAATATAAGTTGACTACATATATGCAGGGCTCTTTTTTGCGGGATTGGGGTTAGAGATTCGGGAAGCCAATTGATCAGTAGGATATCAAAAAGATTGAAACTCTTCTCCATCGGAATCACCCTTTATCTCCTTTACTGAATGCTAGATGGACATCTTTTGACCTAGAGGTTAGGTGTATTCATTGGTTGCACCATGTTTGGTCACTCTGACTGAGTTATAAGCGTTGAGTTTTTGGTGGGCTAGTTGTTTACAAGGGGCTTCCTTCCAAAGCTCGCCTTGCTAAAATTTGATTGATGGATGGTCTTTTCCTTTGTTGCAGCTGCTCAGAGACCTTGAAACACCTTCTATGGAAGTTCAAGTTCATTATAACTTGCTGGAAGTATGATTAGGATCAACATTTAGCTCTGTTCCAAGGTAAACTTCATTGGTGCGCAATATTATAGTAACTCACAATCCTTGTTATTGTCTCTCTTCATAGGCATTGGGATTGTCTTCACAATACTGCTTTATTTACCATTTGGAAGTTAAGTTGCAAATATGTGTTTTTGAGGTCAATTCATTCCAATCTTTTTATCACTCTTGGAAAGAAGAGGTATGTATGCAATTGTCTACCAAAGACGATCTTTTGATTAAGGATGCCGAAGAGTTAGATGCATTAGCTTACTATGAATTTATTGCAGCTTTAGTAGCTGTAAGGAAGAGGATATAAGACTCCAATATATATAGCCTTTCACTTTTATTTTCAGCTTTCTTGTAAATATTCTCTTGTTAATATAAGACTTATTTCCCCCCCAAAAAAATAATAGATATGGTATGCAACCAAGAAGAGTTTCATATATATAATACACGAGGGACATGCCTATCCTAAGTACATGACTCTACATCATAATCACTAAGTGTAATTATAGTAATTAGGTATGTTACTCTTGTTATGTAGGGCCGTATACTATGTACCATGTGATTGTGAATGTATTTTGAAAGTCCTTCTATTAGTAGATGTGGTAAATGATGGGGAGACTCGTGTCTTAGGAATCATGTTTTTAGGTGGAAGAGATTATGATGCTACTTATTAAATATCAAGTGTAGGGAAATAACCCAAGGGAATTAGAGTGATCATCTTTAACTATCCAATTTTCAAAAGTTTAGAAGTTTCATTATCTTATTCTTGCAGTTGGACTTTTTATGGGTTCATCTTTTTATCGAACTTGGAAGATGATAACAAGTCTTTGCTTGCACCTATTGGTTTGCTATGAGCTAAAATTAGCTTACTAATGTTTCCTTGGATGCTTTAAAAGCTTTAATATTCAAATTTAATGAATTTCTATTGAATCTTACAGAAGATGGTGGACAAGAAGTTACTCAGGGTTTGCCAATTCAGCTTGCAATGTGGGTATGTTTGGTTGCTGTTTTATCTATATAATAATATGGATAAGATAGCTGTTTTATTAGTTATTTAATATATTAATAGCTCCAACGTTTTTGATGACATGGACTTGGTTGCAGGACTTTGGACAATGTGACATAAAAAGGTGTACAGGACGCAAACTCTCACGTTTTGGCTTGTTGAAGGTTAGTGTAAAATATTTTTGTAATTCTTATGTGGCTATTAAGGATTATATCAAGTTCTTAGATTGCAATGTTGTTTTGTAGATTAATTTTCAAGGTTTCCTTGAAAGTTTCGAGACAATGCTCCATGTGCTTGTGTATTTTGAACTTTTAATTAAGTTTTCCCCATAGTCCTTCAGACGACAGGTAAACAGTAAATTGATTCATGCCAAGGCGAAGGCCTGGGAATACTCCAGAGTCCAGTTGGATTCATCCTCAAGTCACAAGTAAATGATAAGAGGATATCCAGGGTTGTAATGGTCATTATTGCTATAATTTTATTGAACCAAAAAATGGTAAGTTAATAAAGTTCTGTCACAAAAGCATCCTAATCTATGGATTACTTCACAACCCGTACTATTTGAAAGTTCAATTTAAGTTATGTGAGTACTTTATTTAATACTACTAGGTTGTGACTGACTGCCTACTATTCAGATTCACTTCTTAAATAAATCATTAATCCATGGTACCTGGTTTTCTTAGTTTTTTAAGAACTGCCTATAAATGCTCATAACCTTAGTGGACCGAGTTCAAGGTGTTTTCCGCATAACAGATGGCAGAGATGGTATACATGATAGTTCAGCGGCCTATACTGTTTTCTTTAAAAGTAAGGAGCATGAACTATAGCTTGCTTGTTCACTAATGCTTGTACCGATATCCAATTGGTGCTTGAAACCCACATTGTTTATTTAGCTTTCATAGTGGTGATTGCCTGAATACTTTTTCAGATTTCAACAATCAGATCTATGTATATTTGGATGATTTTTTTTTTTATGAAATGCTGGAAATGTTACTTCAAAGATCAAATCAGTACATCATGGAACTGGGAAACTACATCACACGAACAACATAGGTCTTGGGAAATTTGCACCCCAAAATCCCCTGAAAGTCAAGCATATGAACCTGTGCACCACAAGAAAGGGACTCAACATCACGATGAAAATCACTGAGTTTGACTCTCACAAGTAGAGCCAACTCTTGCTTAAAGCTACTCTGCATGTGTGTCTTGTATGCGGAAGTTACCTTGTACCAACACTACTAGACACTTGACTTTGTAATGGGTTTTTTATAGAGTTGTGATAAAGTGGTTCTTTTATTAAAGAGACTTTTTATTAAAGTGTACCTTCTAATATTAAAGTGACTTTATTTATAAAGTGCACTTATGTAATAAAGTGAAATGTACTTTAATATTTTAAGTGATTTATTTTGGAGGGAATGAATCATGGTCCTTGATCTTGTAAAGGCAAGATTAGATCTTGGCCTTTGGATTTAGGGTTGGGGGAAGGTGAAAAGACACTTGGGAGGAAAAATGTCATCTTCAGATTTTATAAAAGAATGCATTGGGTAGTGTGCAAGACACAAGAGGAGGAGATTGAGAGAGAATTTCCGAGTAGGCTTGAGAGAGGAAAGAGGGCACATTTCCCACGAGTTTTTGGGCACAAATCCCAAGGAGGAATTTCTGTTTTCTGAGTGTTGTTTTTATTTGCTGAGAACAAACTGTATTGTATGGATCCATACAGGTCGTACAACAACAAATTTGAGGCATGAAAATCGAGGCAAGATTGGGCACGGTTTTCGAGGCAGTCTTTGAAGAATTTTTTGAAGGAGGTCGGCCATACAGGAGGCAAGGTACAACAACCTGTTGTGGCACGGATTTCAAGGTTCCATTTTCAGCAAATCCGTACAACTGTATGGACTGTGGCACATTTTCCAAGGCATAAATTTTTGGGATAGTTTTGGTGCTGTGAGTTATTTTTCTCTTGGCTGGAAATTGTGTAATTGCTGCTGATATGTACTTTCCTGAAGCTGAATAATAAGATCTCTCTCTCTCATTGGGTTTCCCCACCTTGGGGTTTTCCCTGACATTTGTTTAATTTTCCGAGTTATTCATGGTTGATTGAATGCTGTTCATTGTGTTTATTCCGCTGCATAAATTGCTTAGCAATGTGTATTTCTGCTTATGGTAATTTCTGAATGTGGGTTTAGACATTTCAGAGTTCATGCAAGACAGTTATCTCTAGGTTGCTAAGTGTATGACATAATATTAGCTTGCTAATTTTGTCATTAAATTTCCACATGGTATCAGAGCTTGGGCTCTGAGTGACAATGAGTAGTGAGATTTTTGTGCAAGTTTGAAGGGGGAAAATTTGCGATTGTTTTCCTTGAGCTGTGACAGGGAATATGGCTGCATGTATTAGATTTGAGGATCGGTTGGATGTCATTTCCAACTATTTGCAGTGGAAGGTCCGGATGTCAGCTGTTGTCAAGGAGAACAAGATTTGGAACTATGTCAGTTCTGTTGTTTTGGTTCCCACAACAAATCCTGTTGCTTTGGATTTGCATTAGGTCAAGGAGGCCAAAGCTCAGAGGATTATTCTGGATGGGGCGAAGGATCACCTTATCCGACACTTGTCTGAGAAGAAGACAACCAAAGAGATGTGGGATGCACTTAAGAACTTATTTGAGGTGAAGAATGAAAACCGGAAGATGGCCTTGAAGGCTAAGCTGCATGATACCAAGATGGGAAGGAGGAGAGTGTTTCTTTTTATATTACCCGGGTAGCTCAAGTGAAAGATGAGCTGGTTGTAGTTGGGGAGGTCATATTGGATTCAAAGTTGGTGAGGATAGCCTTGAAAGGCTTCACCAAGGAATGAGAATTCTTCGTGAAGTGTGTGGTGGGTTGTGAGCATCTTCCAGATTGGAGCAGACTGTGGGACGATTTCACTCAGGAGGAGATCTGGGAAGGATCTCAGAGTAGTGGATAAAATATAAATGGAGTTGATGGGAATGTTGCTCTTGCTGCAAAGAGCAAGAAGAAAGGAACTTCCGGGAGGGACTTGAGTAAAGTCAGATGTTACTGTTGTAACTAGTTGGGGTACCTTGCTTCTCATTGTTCTGAAAGGAAGAAGAAGAAGAAGGACTTGGAGGGCCTGAGACTGCTGCTACAACAACCATGGAGGACTTTGCTTCCAAGTATGAAAGAGAATTTTCTTTGGTTACCCTAGTTTCCAGTGTTGGTAGCGGAGGATTTGGCGGTGATATCAGATGGATTATGGATAGTGGAGCCTCTTGCCACATGACGAGAATCTGGCGAGTATTCCTAATTATCACAAAGACAGGTCCTGACTGACAGGTGGTAAATGAAGGTGGTATGGCGTGAGCTGTTTGTGGAGTTGGAAGGGTTAGATTCCGACTCGAGTACGGAGGATTCTTGGAGCTTGATGGAGTTCTCTTTGTTCCAGGGTTGAGGGTTAACTTGCTCTCAGTCTCATCCTTGGAGGATGTAGGATATTGTACATTGTTCAAGAGGGAACATGTCTTTATCTACAGGGAGGGAGTGGACCTGGTGGAACTGCAGTTGATCGGTGATCAGGGGGACAGGTTGTATATGTTGCGAGGACAACCTTCAGTGTATGATTCAGTGTCGGATGAGGAGCATGAGGAGGCTTCTAAGACTGCGGTGGTACCAAGGATTTAGTCTTGCATTCCGAGAGAAGAGAGCGAGTCTCTCCTGAGCACTGACAGGAGGTTCAACTAGTGTGGTCGAACTAATGCTCAGGGTGGAGTGGATTCTCGAAGGAGCTCAGGGTTCCAGGTAGTTGTCAGGAGAAGATCTTCTAGTTCGTGTTCTGTGCAGGTGTTGAGGATGGTTCCAGGTTAAGAGGGAGCTCCTACTGAGCACAGTGTGATGGGACCAGATGATGGAGATGGCAGTGAGTACTTCCCTTGCTAAGAGGGAGTGTTAGCTTTTTAGCTCTGGAGGTACTCCGCATGTTTTGTCTTGTATGCGGATGTAACCTTATGTTGACACTACTAGGCACTTAACTTTGTAATGGGTTTTTAAAAAATTGTAAAGTGGTTATTTCATTAAAGTGACTTTTTAATGAAGTGTACCTTCTAATGTTAAAGTGACTTTATTTCATATAGTGCACTTATGTAATAATGTGAAATGTACTTTAATATTTTAAGTGATTTATTTTGGAGGGAATGAATCATGGCCCTTGATCTTGTAAAGGCAAGATTAGATCTTGGCCTTTGGATTCAGGGTTGGGGGAAGGTGAAAAGACACTTGGGAGGGAAAAGGTAATCTTCAGATTTTATAAAAGAATGCATTGGGTAGTGTGCAAGACACAAGAGGAGGAGATGGAGAGAGGAAAGAGGGCACATTCCCCAAGAGTTTTTGGGCACAAATCCCAAGGAGGAATTTCTGTTCTCTGAGTGCTGTTTTTATTTGCTGAGAACAGGCCATACTGTACGGATCTGTACAGGCCATACAACAACAAATTTGAGGCACAAAAATCGAGGCAAGTGTGAGCACGGTTTTTGAGGCAGCCTTTGAAGAATTTTCTGAAGGAGGTTGGCCATACAGGAGGCAAGGTACAATAGCCTGTTGTGGCATGGATTTCAAGGTGCCATTTTCATTAAATCCGTACAGCTGTAAGGACTATGGCACGTTTTCCAAGACATAAATCTTTGGGACAGTTTTGGTGCTGTGAGGTATTTTTCTCTTGGCTGGAAATTGTGTAATTGCTGCTGATATGTACTTTCTTGAAGCTGAATAATAAGATCTCTCTCTCTCTCATTGGGTTTCCCTGGCATTTGCCTAAATTTCTGAGTTATTCAAGGTTGATTGAATGCTGTTCATTGTGTTTATTCCGCTGCATAAATTCCTTAGCAATGTGTATTTCTGCTTATGGTAATTTCTGAATGTGGGTTTTAGACATTTTAGAGTTCATGCAAGATAGTTATCTCTAGGTTGCTAAGTGTATGGCAGAATATTAGCTTGCTGATTTTGTCATTAAATTTCCACAGTTGTAGCTTGTAAGCATCAATTTCTTGCTTTGGGATCTAGTTTGGTTCATTGTTTTGTAGGGACCCATGCATATACAACTGAACCAAAAACTTTGAGATAACTTACTTGTGGTTTTAATCCAGACCATTCTTCCTTTGGAGTCTTATTCTGCATTGCTTTGTCGAGGATCAATTAAGCAAATGCATTGCTGTGGGCACTGCTTCAACCCAAAACTTGTAAGGGACATATTTATTTTCTAACATACAATGTGCCATCTCGACAATAGTGCAGATACGGCTCACTAACACTCCATTTTGCTGTGGAATGTAGGGTGTGGTACGCTGTCTCTCAATACTTTCTTGAGTATGAATGTTTTTAAATTCCTTGGAGCAAAATTCTCCACAATTATCAAACCTAAGAACTCTAATGCAATTCCTAGACTATATTTCCACCATTGCTTTGAACTTCTTGAACTTAACAAATACTTCCAAATTTAACTTTAAGAAACATACCTACATTTTTTAGTGAAGTCATCTACAAACAATAGAAATACCTGGCATCAGAGATTAATGTCTTCATAGACACACAAACATTCACATGAATCGACTGAAGTACCTCCTTGGCTCTCCAAGCCCGTCCTTCATCAAATAGAGCTTGATGCTTCTTTTCCACTTGACAAGCTCTGCAAATTCCTTGTTTCTTTTGTTGAATCTTTGGAAGACCATCCACCAACCTTTCTTTAGCCAAATGAGAAAAATAGTGCAAATTCAAATGTCCATACCTTTTGATGTTAATGTGTAATGGTTTCTTGAACATTTTTGGCCAGCAAAGCATGTTCTTTGGCCTCCTCTGTATCAACCAACTTGAATAGCCCGTGATCTTCAATACCAGGAGCAATTGTCTTCTTGCTGCCCTTGTCAATTATGTAACATTTATGGTCTTTGAAAATATCATGTAAGTTGGGGATTTGCTTAATAGTTTTACTGAAAGCAAATTCTGTTCCATACCCGACACGTAGTGGACATTAAGGAAGACCAGCTGCTTACCTCCCAAGGTAATCTGTACATTTCCTTTGTGCCTTCTATTATGAACTCTTCGCCACCACCAAAAACCTTAGATGACACATAAGCATCATAGTTAACAAATTAGTTGTGTCTATTGGTGGAATAATGGTATGCATTGCATCAATATACCAAGTAGATGACTCTCCATGATTTGCTTGCTTAGCCATGAAAGTGAAGAGAGCACTTTCTTTGTGGTGTTCTGCAACACGGGCCTTCTCCTTTTGCTGAGATCCTCCCTGGTCCTGCTTCTTCTCATCCCACAACCTCTTTCTACGAAACTTCTTCGTATGGCCCACCTTTCCACAATAATCACATTTGAAGGTCTTCTGATAACCTGATTCATTTGTGCTGTGTTGACTGTTTCTTCCACCATTCTTTTGAGAAAACTTGCCCTCGGCCTTAAAGTTTGCTATCAATCCTAGTTCTGAAATCACTACTATACTTTGATTACCAAACTGCTTTTTCCACTTGTCTTGCTGCAAGAGCTTTAAGCATAGCTCATCAAACATCAAGTCTTTGTTAGCAACAACAATATTAAGTGTTTCAATAAAATGCTCAAATTCATCCGGTAAACTCTTGAGAGTGATTACCACCATGTCTTCTTCCATCTTGCATCCAATGGCATTCAATTGTTCCCTAATATCTTTGATCTTTACCAAATGTTCCTGTAAAGATTCATTCTCATTTATCTTAATAGAAAACAATATATGTTTCAGGAAGAAGACTCTACCTTTGTTAAGACTTCCTGCAAGTTTTTCAAGTGCTTCCAAATGGTTGTAGCATCCATTGTAGTGCTGCCATCGTACGCTTCTGGAAGCATCTCATTGGTCATAGATAGCTTGATGAGCAGTACCACTTTTCTATTTCGCTCATCATAGTTGTTCTGGTCTTTGCCTGCAGTTGCTGATCGAGTTTCCTTCCCCAACACAAGTTTGTCCAGACACCTGTACTAAAAAATGGCTAACATGTGCTATTTGCAGGTATTATAATTTTTACAAGAGAATTTCTGGTTACTCTCCAACATGATGTTGGACAAACTAGCCATGTTATCAAACAATTATGTAGACAAAATGATGAAATAGAGACTAAACTGCACAAAATCTGTACTTTTCTCCTTCATACTGCATATTACGGAGAAAAAAACAAAAAATGTACCTGCCACAGTAGAGAAATTTCTGAAAATACTGTAGAAAAATGCACAGATCTGTCACAAATCAGCTAAGCCACTGCTGAAACAGAGAAATTCCACTCTAAAATTGCTGAAATCACTGAAAAAATGCAGAAATTAAGCCTTAAAGCATAAATTGTAGTGAAACTTTCAAAGAGTAGTCCAGTACCTAGCTTGCGGTCACATAGCTAGTGTCTGATTCCTAGCATAAGGTTTATCAGTAGCTGGTCGTCACATACTATGATTCAGCTAAGAATTCATAGGGAAATATTGTAAAATTTCTTCAATATTCTGCATTCTTTCTAGAAAATGGATAATAAATATGGAAGGCGGAGAATAAGGAAATTGTTGGTGTTGATGAATAAATAAGGTCTGCGATTGTCTTGTGGCTTGATCATACTAATATGGGTTTACATATTTGCTTTTCATGTTTCAGGAACTGCGAATAAATCAGCGTTTCGGAGGTGTTGTTCTGAGGTTGTTTTTGTAAAGATAAATTGTGGTCTTTCCTTTCCAAAATATTATTTAGATAGTTACTTAAGCTTATGAGTGTGCATTTAGAAGCTTAGTGTATGGAAAATGTTAAAGAAAATTGAGTATTAATGATCAACTTAAAGATATTATGTACATATTAGGCTGACATTTTCGTCTCTTACTTAAGCTCAGTTATTCAACTTATATGCAAAATATAGTGTTAGCAGTTTCCCTTACAGGCTTCCAAGATGAGGTTTTAGGACACTTAGTTTTCCTGGTAGAATTTAGGGTTAGTGGACTTGAGTCAGTGAATCTTATTTTGGTTTTTCTTTGGTTATGTCCTAATGAAAGGGACTAATTTGTAATCTATCAAGTTTGTTATGGTCTATATTCAGTGACTGCACTCTTACATTTCCATTGCAAGTTTGCTTTTGAAACTTTCTGACATTTTAATTTATTTATTTGTGCAGTCCGATGGGAAATAAGTGTATTTCAAAGGAGGATCAACAGTTACTGCATAAAAGGGGTTTGGCTGTAGTAGATTGCTCATGGGCACGCCTAACTGATGTTCCTTTTGTAACTCTACGTTGTGCAGCTCCTCGCCTTTGTAAGGACATTGTTGTTTCTATTTTGTTCTTTTACATTTTTGTAGAATCATTATTATTGAACAAGTTTCTTCCAGGCTTTCAGCATATGTGAAGGCTTTGTATCTCTCATGGCCATATATTAATTTTCGACTGTGGGTATAATCTACTCATTTGATTTCTTTACATTCTTAAGTATTAGCTATCTTGTGTATTGATTACAAGGATCTGCATATGGATTTGTATTGCAGATACACTTTTATTGAGATTCTAAGAATAATGCTATTCTGCTTTCCATACCTCAGGAGTTTCTTATGTTTTACATATAACTAGCATTATTTCCTCTAAATGGAGAGACCAACCGGCAGTTAGAGATGGCATCTACCCTGTCTTTGCTTAATAGATCTGGGGTTAAGATGGATCTATGCTAGTAGTAGAACATCTGCAGCATGCAATTTGGAAAATAGTGTTTAGAGAGAACTGAAATAAAGGATCAAGCAGCTCTGGGGATGGCTGAAATCCTTTCTCTCTTTCAGATGTATGGAGAAGTCAGGGATGATCCAGCTGATTTGTACAGCATTGATAGTCTGTGATAGAGGCCAGACAAAGTTCCTAGATGAGACCATATAACCTGTAATAGACTGAAGTATTAAAGCATATCAAGGAACTGTTGATACCATTATGCAAAATGAGTCTAGAGCCTGTTTTACATGTGTTTTGGAGCTCTCATAAAAATATGGATGGCTCTTTTGAGTGATATACCACTTCTTTGTAGTTCATTCCCTTGTATAATGGCGCAGATCAGCTCACAGGTACCTAATTCTGTAGTTAGCCCAACATGTCAGTTGTTTGAACTTCAAATAACAGACTTTCCTATACACTGCGCCCATAGTATTTTTTCCAAAGCTTATGCCAAGTCCTAAGCAAAATGTGTGAAATTCAGAGCTGGACAAGGTCAATGCAGTCGACATGGTTCTAAGATTTGATACAAGACTAGTAGCTTGTGTTCTATGGGAATGACTACTTGGTTTGACCTCACTAATTAAAGATTGAATGGGTGGTGATTTGGTTAAGTGTTCTATTTTTTTATTTGAAAAATATGTCTTATATTACATCAGAAATTTACAGAGCAGCTGAAAAATAGAAAAGTCAAAAAGAAAACGGAAGGGTATATACAATGTGGAATCATATCCTCTTCTCGAGAGCAACTAAGGCTGCAATAAACGCAGCNAACCGGCCGGTTCCGTCAAAAACCGGCCGACCGGTTCGGTTTTTGTCCCGGTTCTAATCGGCCGAGGGTCTAACCGGTCAAACCGGGCCGGTTCCGGTTCCAACCGGCCGGTTTTTAAAACTATGGATAGAACTGACCTCATCAGAAAAAACATATTTGCAATGCAGCTTCCAGATTGTAAATTGAACTGAAATCCAAATACAGTCCCAAGCTCCCAAGATGTGGGACAAAAACCCGGGACCCCGATTCCCCAAGTCCCTAGGAAGAGCTGCGTGCCAATGAAGTTGTCCATGAAGCAGAACAGAGTGACGGTCCTGGAACACTCTCCATCATGGTCCTGGAATACTCTCCAGCATGATCCAGCAAAACTACAGTTCCATAAAAGATGCTTCAAAATTTCTCATCAGTGACAAAAAGGGCATAACACATCTGACAACTTGCTTTTGGCAAGGTGAGCTTTGAATGTAGTCCTTGATAAACAACTAACCAAGCAAAGACTTGAAGCTAGCTCAAATGGAGAAACCAAACACTATGAAGCCGATAGATCCAATGAACGTTGTGGTTGGAAGACACCCATCCAGCATTGACGACTGGAGATAAAGGGGTGTCTTTGATGAAGAAGACATTAGAGCTTCTAGGAGTCATACTGTTGTAGAGGTTTCCCAAATCTCCCTCCCCAATCTCTCCAAAAGGGCCCTTGCATGTCAATATTTAACTTATATAGATCTTCATCAAGGAGTAGACTGGTGATATCTCGGATAGCCGATCTATTCAAGGAAAGGAGAGGCTTCCGGTGGGAAAGCACTCTCCAGTCCTCTAGTCCCTGGTAATGAAGTGCCAAAGATCCCTCCAAAAGAAGACACCTTTCTTGCTTAGAATATGAGCCTGAAATCTGTCACCCTATGCGATACACTGTCCTTGATCAATCCAACTCCAAAAAGGCCTCCACCCCAAGTTCCATCTCGCTCAACTTCCAGTGAAGTTCCATCTAACCAAAGGTGCAACAAACCTCCAGGTCTCCCAAATACTCCGACAAACAACATAACCAAACACCTTAAAAAGTTGAGGTGATGAAATGATATCACACAGCCCAAAGGGGACTTGGATCAAAAGAAGATGTTGAGCTGCCTAAATCTGATGTCTCAAAAGAATTTTCCATGGGGTAGACTCCTCCAGTACCTAACGATCCATTTTGCCACCAATATATGACCCTAAGTCATAACATCAATAAGACCAAGCCCACTCTCCTCTTTAGGCATAATGCACACATCCCATGGGAGCATAGGAAGCCCCTGACCACCACCATACTTAACTAGAGAAAGGATCTAAGGATTTTCTCTAATATATTGAATTGAGACCTGTTATCCCCACTTTTCAGGGATAACTAGGAGATCATGTCTCGAGGCCCACATGTCCTAGACATGGAGTACCGAGAGCAGGATTGACCTGAGCATGGCCCTGGAGGGCCCACCTTTTCTTCTTCCATCATCTTTATCTTGTCAGCAACAACAACATCCATCACCATCGGTTTGGTCCTGTATCAAATGAGGTTCTTGCTTCATGAGGTAACTAGTCCAGGTATCATGGTATGTGTCGCATTTGATCGTTAAAACCTTTAGATACATGCATCTGATTCCTTTTATTTCTAACGACTTCTTGGATCTTACATTTGCCCACTTGACCATGTTTGGGGGGGATTGACAGGGTGCCCTAGCAAGCCTGTATCTGTAGGTTTTGGTTTGCCACTGGGGGGATTTCAGAAAAGCCATCGTCCGCTCCCATCATAACACCACTTCTTCATCTTACTTCCCACTCACTTATCCCATTCCCCTTGTCCGGGCATTGGGTTGACCTATTTTTAGGACTGCACCTTACCTCGTGGGAAAAAGGGGGTAAAGGCCTGTTATCCCCGATATCTAGGGATAACTAGGAGATCATGTCTCGAGGCCCACAGGTCCTAGACATGAAGTACCGAGAGCGGGATTGACCTGAGCATGGCCCTGGAGGGCCCATTTTTCTTCTTCTTCGCCAGATTTGTCCTGTCAGCAGCAGCAGCTTCCATCACCATCGGCTTGGACTTGCATTGGAGAGGACTCTTGCTCCATGAGGTAATTGGTCCAAGGTATCATGGTATGTGTCATGTTTGATCGTTATAGCCTTCTTATATATGCATTAGGTTCCTGTCATTTCTGGTAACTGCTTGGATCTTACACTAATCCACTTGACCACTGTTGGGGTGATTGATGGGGTGACTTAGCAAGCTTGTATTCATGGGTTTTGGTTAGCCACCAAGGGGGATTTGCAGAGCCATCGTCCGCTCCCACCATTTTATCATTTTACATCTTATCTCCTATTCATCCATCCCATTCCCCTAGTCTGGCCATTAGGATGACCTTTGAGGGTTACACTTTGTCTTGTGGGAAGAAGGGGCTAAAGGCCCAAGGGGTAAAAGCAGCTGGTAAAAGATAAAAGCCATAGGAAATAAAACCTAGAGATG
>SNQJ01S0089303.1:0-15358 GCA_010110895.2 Picea sitchensis
ATTCTATAAGCCTTGGATGATTCACTATATCCCATGAATATGCCCTTCTTTCCTGAGGGTTCTAATTTATTCCTTTTTTCCTTGGGAATGTGAAAGTAAACAGGGCATCCAAAGATTCTTAAGTTTTCCACATTAGGTTTCTTTCTTGAGAAGGATTCTTGTAGAGTCATGTCCTTCAATATGCAGTGAGGAATTTTGTTTTGAACATATATTGTTGTCATGGATTCTTCTCCCCATAAGAACATAGATAAACCTTGATCGTTTAGTAGTGCCTTCACAGTTTCTTCAATAGATCTGTTTGTCCTTTCTGCTACACCATTTTGTTGAGGATTATGAGGAACAATCAACTCCCTCCTAATCCCTGTCGATTTGAAAAAGGTGAAGAATTCCTTTGATGTGTATTCTCCTCCATTATGTTCTCAAAGTCTTAATTTTCTTGTTTGTGAGGTTCTCTATCTCTACTTTGAATTCATGAAACTCGTTGAATACTTAGTCCTTTGTCTTCAAGAGATATAACCAAGTCTTTCTTGAGTAATCATCTATGAATATTATGTATTAGAAAGAACCTCCTAGATATGAATGTATTAGATATAGAATCTCCTTAGATCTATTGTTGTTTCTTGGGAATGGTTTCTTGATATTCTTTCCAAGAACACATCATTTGCAGATTCCTTCATGCATAGACTGTAATTTTGGTATTCCTTCAACCATATTTTTGAGAAAAGGAAATGCTTGATAGTTAATATGAGCGATCCTTCTATGCCAAAGTTCATTGGTATTGAATTCATCATGTACAAGAGCTTCTTCTTTCTTTTCTAGTAGTCTATATAGATTTCCTTCACAGGTTCCAATAACCCTAGCATTCTCTATGTTGGAGTCTTTGTGTCAAGATAACACTTTTCCATCTACTAAGGCTATTATGTTTCCTTTGTCTTATAGGAAATATATGGATACAATATTCTTTTCTAAACCAGGTACATATAATACATTGCTCAAGTGAACATTGTTACATGTTTTCAACTTGACGGAGGCTTGTCCAAATCCTTCGACTGGGTAAGTGATTTTGTCTCCAAGCTTTACCTTGTACGATGTCTTACTTTCATTTAGATTTGAGATTCTGGCTTGATCTCCCATCATATTCCTAGAAGCTCCAGTGTCAATTATCCACATGTCATCTTCAATCGTTCCTGTGAGTGTTGAGTAGTGTAGATGACTAGTATTTTTATTCATGACTTCGGTTGACTGGTGACTAGTCACGCTTTGATCCAAAACTTCAACCTTGATGTTTCTTCCTTCTGAGAGTGCCAAGTGGTGCGCTGGACTAGGGTGCACTTTAATACATTATTCTTGAGTGAGATGTTTCATCATAAGGTGCTGGATCAGGGTTTTAGGGTTTCTGCAACTGCACCTGCTAGTAACCCTAGCGACATTATCTTTGAAGTTGCTCCTACTAGTAAACCCTAGCGAAAGTTCTTCAATGAGATTAGTATCCTAATGGCTATGCTTCCTTCCAATGTTTAGACTAAATGAAGGAGGTGTGGGCCCATAACCTGTTATAATGTGGTCGTTTAACCATAGACAATATCACTATTGTCACCCAACCATAGGCCGAAGCCACCCTCCAAGCACCTTTACCTTGACAGAGAGAAGAATCCTGGTAGTAAATCAATAGCCAAGAAAGGCTAATGCACTGAGAAAGAAGTAGCCAAATCTGATCAGAGAGTCCAACCTAGAAATATAGAAACAATAGACTCCATAACTAGCGGCAACACCTTCTCCAGGACTTGCTCACAAGACTGCCAGACTGCAGTGCACACAAGTGTCTCTCTGCAATTCTGAGAAGTGTGTGTAAAGTGAAGACTGATGGCCTGTATTTATACTAGCTATGGCAGAGTTCATGGGCCGACTTCTCATTCTGGGTACTAATTAATTCATATTAATTATCTCTCTTATCCGACAACTCTTCAAGGGTTACATACACTTATTTTCTTGCTTCCAGAATATTCTAATCTTGTCAAAGGTCACAATGGAGGTTGATACCTCCCAAATCTACCATAATATAAACACATAGTTTGCATACAAGTGCCATGCAGTAAATTCAAGTGCGCACAGTGTCAACGTCAACAAAATTAACTAAGGTAGTTACAGATAAGGATGTGCTACATGTAGAATGAAATAGACTTATGCAGGAGAGGGATGAGGTCTGGCAAAGGAAAAAGAGATTGAAATAGGTAGTACATGGGGTCTATAGTACCATTCCAAAAAAATTTATGAAGGAAAACACCCCTTTAGAATAACAAGTCATGAATATTGGGGAAGCCATTTAGGGATTTCACATGAAGATTAATGATTTGGAAGTGCACCAGATACCAAGTACACCACTAGAAGAAAGAAAGAAAATATTTAAGACAACTAAGGCGACGGTCAAAAGAATAAAGAACATGGAGGAGGAGTGTACCAAATTGTATGACAAAAGAAAAAAAGTGTGGACGCAATTAATAGAAGATGCATAGTTGCAAGGAATCGGGAAAAAGTTGCAGGCTGCACAAGATAAGGCATAAAAGTTAAAGGAAACCATGAGCACTCTACCACCAACAGAAAAGATGACCGCAATCATCGAGAATATGAATCTATACTTAGAGATGAGCCAATTGATATCAAAACAGTAGGCATGTGCACAAAAGATAGAGACGTTGCAGGAGGAATCATTTCAAGTAGCAAGGGAACTTGTAGCTACGAAAGGCATCGTGAAGAAGGAAGCACAAGACAGTGAAGAGAAGTTGAAAACCCACATTATAATAGAGATAGCAGAGGAAATCTTGTAGCAAGAAACACAAGTCAAAGAAAATGTTGCAACTGCACGAGAAACATTTCACAAGTTCATGGTGATGTAGAAGCAGGATTGAAGTGGCTCGGAACAAGCCACAGGTGAGTGTTGGGGCCCTATTGGAGCAGGGAATTTTGGGTAAGTTTTGGGAGTCACACAGAATCAAACTACGTGACAAGTCAACTAGGTACAGTGTGTGCAGAAGAAGGAAAAGTAGTTGGTCAGTGCGCAAAAGGCGGAAATTAGTTAGGAGTTTTGGGACATTTTGACCACATTGTAACGAGCTAAACCCTAATGTATGTGTATAAATATGTAATGGGTTTTTGGGTAGAAGGAGTAGATTGATGAGGCATGAGTTAAGGGGTTAGTGTTGTGTTTTTGGTAATATTTTGGTGAGTAATCAGAGAGTATTTCATTCTGAGGAAAGGAGGTATGAAGTAATGGTGAGGTGGAATAAGCTAAGTGTGCATTGTAGCATAGAACGACATGGGAAGGTTTGAGCTTTACTGAAGATTATTGTATGAGCTTAGTGTGCACTATTGTAACAAACACTCTAAATGAATAATATAAGAATCCATTCATTATGGACGTAGCCCAGTTTGGGTTGAACCACATTAAATCTCTGTGCCATGATGTATGTTGTGTGTTTATTTTTTGTTCTGTTTATGGTGCACTTGTGATGAATGGTTAATATGAACGTGTTATATGCTTTGATGATTCCACACACAAGATATTTGGTATAATCAATGAATGTTAAGGATAATTAATATGATGAATGTCTCCCATTCCCCCATGACTGTGGAAAATTGGTTCTTGTAGTCCCCATAGGTACCTCGGGTGAGAGTTAACCCATTTGTAGGTGATGCCAAAAGGGATGATATCTTTAGGGTTTTGTTGGTGATTTAATGTTGAACCCCGAGTATGCCCACTACACACCAACAAGTACCAAGAAACAGTTAATGCAATTCAAGAATTCTTGTGGCTTCGATAGATCCTTTCATAGCTTGGATTCCAATAGCAACATCCAATAACCCTCTGGTACGACATTCAAAGTGTCATCAAGATCGCCAAAGACCTAGTTCAACATCATACCAACAAACACATTGAGCTACACATGCAATTCATCAAACAACTCATTCACGATTGAGTTATTGAAGTGCTCGTTTCCCCTATAGAAGAGCAAGTTGCAGACATTTTCACAAAGTCTCTTATAGAAGAAAAGTTTTCAAAACTTTGATCTATGTTAGGAGTACAAGAAGTTGTCATTAAGGGGGGATATGATCTAATGCCTCCTTCCTTATCATATTGTGTCGCCTTTATAAATCCTTCAATCCTATCCCAATTTATTCTTAAGGGGGGATGTTAGGATATTTAGACACTTAGAAGTTAGTTAAGATCAACTTGGTCTAGTTCCCGAGGTGTAGGATAGTCGGTGACATAGTGTGTTGTTAAGGAACTCCGTGATGTTAAAGTCATCGATTAGAAACGTGCAGGGAAATAAAATCTAGCCATGTTAAGGGTTGGTGTGGCTTAGGCTGGGTGTGACCCCTGGGTGATTTTGACAGATTAGATGCCCCTGAGTCGTGATTTCTCAGCCACAAGCTAGTCCCGCAGGTCACGAACAAACTAGCAAAAAAAAAAAAATTCAACTTGGTATAATGTGTCGTTAGGTAAAAGTATGTTTTTTTAGTATGAATTTGTAGTTAGGCAATTCGGTAGTCATAATATGTTCCTGACATAAAATGATCCGACGACTCATATTCTCCTCAATATTAATGACTACATTGATCCATCTCTTAGCACCTGATTGGTCCATGATCTCTATTTAAAGAGAATGGAGGGTCATTTGTCGATGATCGATTGTGAGAAACTTTCTTGTAACTCTCTTGTAAATTTGTTTTTTCATTAATAAATTGCTCCAAGTGGCCATGGTTGGAGCCATGGATGTTTCCCCACAGGGGTTGTACCATGTAAAAACATCAGTGTGTTGATATTTGATCTGGTTTTGTGAGTGGTTATTGAAGTTGTTTGTCCTATGTTGGAATACTTGTGTTGTTAAACAAAAGAAATAGAAAAAATGTATTTGTATCCCATATTCTCCATTTGAAGGGAATTCGTCTTCCAATGTTCACCTAGAAACAATTTGGTTGAGTGGAAGAAATTAAAATATTTTGGAATGAGGACATCGAAGATTATATAAGAAAATAATCTATGCACAAGAACCATTAGACAATGCACAAGTTGGAATAACAATTTGTATGGAATACAAGAGTTGAAATACTCATGGTGCGTGTTCCATTGTTTGCTATTGGATTTGTTCAGTAGGTGGGAGGAATAACATATATGACAAGTGAGTTATTGAAGGAGACATACCTCAACCAAATGTTCATAAAATGTGAACAAGTATTGTGATATTTGTGAAACAAAAGACCACCCTTTGATAGAACATGCTTACAATTTAAAAGAGAAAGGACAAAGAAGTCTATTTATCACAAGAAGCCAAAAGACCAATGCATAAGAGGAAACAAGTAGGGGGTTTAGGAAAACCTAATCAGGAAGTAACAAGGAAGGAGCCAAATTAATTTAAGACTGTTTGTGGAATGTAGTAAATGCAATAAATGGGGCAATTTTCACGAGTCTAGTGGGCAAAAGAAAAATAAAGGTAGTTAAGACATATTCTATGTATAAGGCCACACGTGAAATATGGTAGGAATCATAAGGGAATTCAAAAATGTTGTGTGTGTGGCCCCTACCAAACACATGTAAGGACATAGGAAGGACAATGTGACTCTCGAGCCACTAAGGGGAAAGAGATGAGAGATAAATGGGCTGAGGTATCACTTATCCAATATATGATTAAGGATGTTGTAGTATATCTCATAAATACAGATAAGCAACCACACATTGAAGTGTGAATTTGGTCATTAGAGTTTATTCCTAAGGGCTCTAACTATGCCCAATGTTATGTTGTCCAACTCGTGGAAAGAAAGGGACATGATTTGGAAGTGCGTCATTACTATTGAAATTAGATAACTTCTTGGAGTGTCTCCTATCCCTAAAGAATGCAATAATTCTAACATACTTGATTGAAAGAGTTGTAAAAATGATAATATATTGAAACGAAATGTCATATACTTGTGAAAGCAAGGTAATTTGACAATGACACCGACCCCGACCCCATCCAATGCTTGTGTTATTACATGTAAATTTTCTATTAAGTGGAGGTGGACACTCTCACTGCAATGAAAATGGGGTAAAGTTAAGGAGACGATGTTAATAGTAGAAGTAGAGTAAATTATATGGTAGATAAATGGAGGAGGGATATTTACATTAAAAAAATTGAGGGGTGCGGTAAGGTTTATGTTAGGGAAGAGAATGAATTCAATAAAAGAAATATTACTACAGTTTTGAGGAGGAGAGAAGATTTAAGTATGTGTAGAATTATTTGAATGGATAGATTTCCATTTGAATTTGAGTAAGTGGTGTGGTGTATGGAATTATGAATGGGAGTGGGCAGAACACAATTAAGTGAAGTAGTAAAACTTGTCAATTAACAAAAAACAATGACCTTCAAATTGCCAATGAACTATGTCATTGGAAATGACCTGAAGACTAGGTATTGGAGAGGTTTAAAGAAAAAGGGGAATTCATAAAATTGATGGAAGATTTTCGATGAAAAGGTCTCTATGAGAATTCAGAATTGACCAAGTGTCACAAAACTTAGGAAATAATAATTAAAAATAACCATTAAGCAGTATCAATAAAAAAACATGCTAAGAATTCATAAGAAATAGATTTTTTACAATAGGAAATAATAATTAAAAATAACCATTAAACAGTATCAATCAAAAACATGCTAAGAATTCATAAGAAATAGATTAAAAAAATTAACAAAGTCTGGAAACTAAAAAAAACATTGTTATCGCACAGTTTGTAGCTAGGTCAAATGGCTATAAGATAGAGGTCAAATTGTTGTAACAGGAACCTATCCCACCCAATGTCACCATGATGGGGAGGTTATTTCTCTTTAGGGAGGTCAGGCCCAGGGGAGACGTCCTCGGTGACCTAGATTTTTGAAGAGGCAAAAGTTAAAAGGACAAAGGTAAAGTTCCCCCTTCACAGGCCACCACCAAAATAGATAGTCCCAGCTAAATAGCCAATAGTGAAGTGAAGCCCCAAAGAAGAACACCTACCCGAAACAAAGCAATAGCAAACCAATATATGCAAGCTATGATTCAATGGGTTAGTACTTCATAAGACTATCTGATATTCAAATAAGAAATTATGGCAACAAATATTGACAAAGTCAATGTTTATTAATATAGCAATGCAAGTAATATCACTTCCTCAATAGATACTAATATGACATGGAATTTAATGTAACAATTTAAAAAACCATCAATTAATGCCTAAATCATCATTCAATTGCTTTTAAAACAAGACGTTGTTGCATAAAGATGAAATATTCAGGTGTGACATCAACAACTTAGGGTTAACAGTTAGTTAGGGTTTCAATTTAGAAAAAAAAGTTTGAGAGTTGTTTGATCACTTTCACTTCAACTTTGGAGGTCTAAGATCAGGTCCTTTGGGCTAATGGAGTCAATTTAATAGAGGATGCAAGGGTTGAAGGAGGAATGCTAAGGACTAGAAGGAAATGTTCTAAAGTGTTGATATGGCAGGGCCCCAGAATCAAATCCCTAGGGGAGAGAGGCTCACTCCGGTGTTTCTAAAGCAAGGCCTCGTGCTCTCTCCTCCTTCCTTAGGTTAACTTGGTAAAAATGGCTAGCATGAAAGATAAATCAAGACAAGAGAGTGTAGTGAGGGAGAGTGTTGCTACAACAAGGCTATATCAATAAACCCTAGAAGAAAAACAGCCCTAGGTGTAGATAACCTAGGCTTGGGACATCTCCTCCTTCTTGACCTTTGGAAAGTATGGCTAGATCAGGGAGAAGAAGAAATGAGAGTGTAGCTATGGCTAGGCTCTTTCTTCCTTCTTCAATGGCTAAAAATTTCTCTTTTAGGGGACATGAGACAAGGACCTACTTGTGTGCTTTTCACCTAGGGTTTTGATTCAACAAATTTATAAACACATGTAAGAAAATAAGACTACAACCATTCAATAAAGAAGTTTTGTAGAAAAATGCTTACAATTCATCAAGAAATAACCATGCATACCCTAGTTGTAACACCTTCCTTCAAGAGAAAAACCATAAAATGCCAAGAAATACCTTCCTTCAACAAGTGCGCCTCACTAAACTAGAAAAAATACCCAATTAGGGCACTAAAATCAGACCTCACTAATGAGTGAGTGATGTGTTTTGATAAAATGAGGCTAAAACTCCTCAATATATACTGTATCAATGACCTTAATTAACGTTTAGGTCATAAAAAGGCTAACAAGGACATAATATTGTTTTTACATTAAATTGTCAAAGTAAAACCCTAACTGAGCTATAAAAAGGGTAAAATCCCCTTCAAGGGAGGTGCTAGCCCCTTTTAGGGAAAATGAGGCATCCAGGAGAAAAACTTTAGCCCCCTAGGGGCCTCTCCAACATGCCACATGTGCCACTGCTGCCCAGTCTACCTCCAAAAATGTCCATGAAGATGGATGATGTCATGGTGAGGATGGGGACGTCATGAGCCTTCCAATGCCAATGTTCCAATGAAAATGGGTCATTCCCCCTAGGTCGGGCTCCGCCAAAGTGCCTCTGGTGGAACGTCCTCTTCTTCTCTGGTGCAAGACCCTAATCAACCAATGTCCTATCTCTTCCCCCTAATGGGGTCTTAGCATCCATCTAGTGGGATCTTCAGCCCCATGGAGGTTCGAACTGATCATCTCCCCATGTCTACCAGTCCAAATGGTACCTGTCTGTTGGGCATGATCCTGCACATCAAAAGCTATGCCCTCCATGGGCTCATCCGTCACTGAGATCATAGCAATGTCAATCACATTTCATCATAAATATTATCAAACATATGCATAAGACCCTAATACATCAACCAATAGCTCAAAGACATTACAAAAACCTACAATACAAGACTGGAGGAAAAGCCAAGATGTCCTATTGGGCTAGTATACACAAGAAAAGGGAAGTTTCCAGGAAGGTTTCATCCAAGCCATGTAAGTGAGGTGATGTGGCTAGGGGACATACAGACATGTGGGTGAAGTGAAAGCCAGGGATGCATAGTGTTATCTGTGGGTGCCTTTGTAGAAGGCGAGTTGTACCTGTCATGGATGCAATTTTTTCAAGCCCATTATTGCCTTTATTCTTTTTATTTCTTTATTCTTTTATTCAAGGGCTAACTAGAGGACACTAACTTTGCATCATGACCAGAGTTCACAGTGTTAGCCACAAGTACTTTCACAGAGATGAGAAGGTTGGCTCGTAATGAGACCCCCTTTCCCTTGGACATGCAACCAAAGGTCAATGCCCTGGTGTGGTAACCATATGGTGGAAATGTCATACTGTTAGGTACCCATGAACCTAATAGGTTGTCTCGTGATGAGACCCCCTATCCTCTTGACTAGGTCTTGTTTGTTATTTTCAGCGTCCCTCTTGTTTCTTACTGAGAGGATTTTTATTACCTTCTCAGGGATCCCTAGGTGAAGCATCTCGAGGTCTTATTTCTAGGATTTAATCTTTTACCAACTGCTTTTATGTTCTGGGCCTTTATCCCCTTCTTCCCACAAGATAAGGTGAAATCCTACAAACAGGTCAACCCAATGCCCGAACAAGGGGAATGGGACAAGTGAGCAGGAGATAAGATCAAATAGTGGTGTTATGATGGGAGTGGACGATGGATTTTCATAAATCCCCTAGTGGCAAACCAAGACCTATGGGAACAGGCTTGCTACGATACCATGTCAATCCCCTAGAGCATGGTCAAGTGAGCTAATGTAAGATCCAAGCATTTATTAGAGATAAAAGGAATCAGATGCATATATTTAAAGGTTTTAATGATCAAAAGTGACACATACCATGATACCTGGACCAATTACCTCATGGAGAAAGTACCTCATCTGATACAAGACCAAGACGATGGTGATGGATGTTGTTGCTGCTAACAAGATAAATTCGATGGAAGAAGAAAAGGATGGGCCCTCCAGGGCCATGCTCAGGTCAATCCTACTCTCGGTACTCCATGTCTAGGACCTGTGGGCCTCGAGACATGATCTCCTGGTTATCCCTAAAAATCAGGGATAACATCTGGCTCCAACTCGGGAACATGTACTCACCGTAGAGCACATGAGAACCTTAGCATCTCTGGCATAACCTGTAGACCTGCTCAAACTTGATAGGAGCATCAGTAACAAAAATGGGGTGGTAATTCCACCCCAGCATACATATGGATATATATATAAACTGAAATAAAACAATCAATATGAAAATGTAAAGAAAAGTACCTACCTTTTCTTACCTGTTGGCTGGATGTTTGATGTAGTCAAACGACTAGTGTAGCCAATCCAACAACGTTCCTCGATACTTGCCTTTGTGCTTCATCATAAACCCAAATAGTGATAAATAAAGCACAAAAATTTCATGGGTTAGAATATATATCATATCATCAGAAATCTCAAAGTCTAACTCATGGAGGAGGGTGGGAGGGACAAAATTCTGCCAAGTCCATCTCTGAGGAAAATACTCAATCAACTTCAGGAAGGGGTCATGAAAATTCCAAGGTTTAGAACACTGACTCAAAGGGTCGGCAAACTGGCTACCTGGGACATTCTCATACTCTGAGGTCTAGGAAGGGATTGACAAAGATGTGTCAAATGACTAGCAAATCCTCAAGGGAAGATTGAAAATCTGAGATGATAGACTGAAATCTGTAGTTTTCAGCCAACCCTTGGATTCTCGGGTTTGCTTAATGGGAAACTATATATAAAATATATACTTCCCAACTACACCTTTAATGGAAAAGCAAGGTAAAGTAATAATAGGTGGCTGAAGTGAGAAGTCATGAGAATCCTTCTTTAAGCAAACAATGTTCTTACTTGTATCAAAATCCAAGCACAATGGTGGTTGGTAATCATCTTCATGGAGAGAATCCAAGTGCTCAGAAGGGTACTCATAAAAAATCTCAAGGTAAGACTGAAAATCATCAAGAAAACAAGGTGCTAGGTCATCCTTGGTTTTTTGAAAAGTACAGGTAAAAATCTCATTTTCTTGTTGCCACTAGTCAAAAGTAATATGCTATAATAATTGCAAGGGAAACACTTGGAAATGACTCTCAGTGTCATAGATGGGATCCAGGTCATAAACAACTATATCCCACCTACGTCTCCCAACATGTATGAACTCATCAATGTTATCAACAATGTCACTATCTGTATCATAACATGTTGGGTTCGAAACATTTGAAAATTCATTCTCCTCCTCCTCATTTCCTTCATCATAAAGCAAAGCATCATCAAAAACTAGGGGAGGAGGGAAACTTACTATTTCTTCTTGTGCAGGGGCTTCGAGGACTCTGGTGTTTTCAGCATGCATTATTTTTTCATCCTCATGGACTGCTTCTTTGTCTTTGATTGTATAGCAAGGAATATTCATTTTGTTCAAGGCTTCCATTTCTCCTTCATTTTCTGAAACATGGAGCAAGGTGTCATTGGAATCCTGAAAAGGAAAGAAACTAACCTCATCGTCCTTTTGTTGTGCAGGAGAAATGGGCTCTTGGATTGCTTCATCAGAGGGAGGGGCATAGGTTGATACTTCATCCTCATCCATGTCTTCAACAATCCCTTGTTGAATCATGGTTTGTTCCCCTTCTTCCTGGAAATCATCAACGGATTTTTCATGGGAAAACAAACTTTCCATACTAAGAGTTTCTGAGGTGAAGAAATATTTTATCCCGGATAAGGAGATGTTTCGTTCAATTCCTGTAGCCATGTTGTAATCTTCATTGAGCATCCTTGAGCCATTTTTACTGAGGGGCAAGCCTAGGTGTTCCAGGATTGCATGGGTATAGAGATGGACAATATAATTTCCTTCAGGATGATGGCTTCTAGGAATTTGACATAAAGTGCCCTCAAACCTACTTTGGAAGTTAAATAGGGTTTCATTCTCAGCTTGTTTTATATGCTCAAATATTTTTAGCAGCACTGAGATGTCTCCCAATCTTATGCCCCACTCTTTGAGAAAGACTTTATCTACCTGGTTCATGGAGGTGATGCTAGCATCGGGAAGATCATCATACCATCTTTTAGCATTCCCGTGAAGAGTGGTGGGAAAAATTTTCATCACTACATCTTCGGCATCATCATCGACAGGATGGAGTCCAAAATAAGAAAAACAATTATTCATGTGAAAGTCATCTCTTTCCCCATCGCTACCAGTGAATTTAGGGAGCCATCTTTCTTCTATCGGGGGCATTTTTCATGGGTATCCAGGGATTTTTCTCATGTTTAAAGGTTTGTAATTCCTGGGATCCCATTGTGAAGTCATTGTTGGCTTCGTCATCAGTGGAGTCGCCAGATAGTTTTCTTGAAACTATCAAAGAAATAAGGAAAACACCCTAGTGGAGTCACCAGGTAAGCTTGTAAGATAAGGCTCTGAGGCAAGGCTTATTGAAAAGTTTCATCTTGAGGAGAATTGACTCAGTGTTCCCCAGCAACGGTGCCAAAATGTTATCGCACAGTTTGTAGCTAGGTCAAATGGCTATAAGATAGAGGTCAAACTGGCATAACAGGAACCTATCCCACCCAATGTCACCACGATGGGGAGGTTCTTTCTCTTTAGGGAGGTTAGGCCCAGGGGAGATGTCCCCAGTGACCTGGAGTTTTGAAGAGGCAAAAGTTAAAAGGACAAAGGTAAAGTTCCCCCTTCACAGGTCACCACCAAAACAGATAGTCCTGTCTAAATAGCCAATAATGAAGTGAAGCCCCAAAGAATAACACCTGCCCAGAACAAAGCAACAACAAACCAATATATGCAAGCTATGATTCAATGGGTTAGTACTTCATAAGACTATCTGATATTTAAATAAGCAATTATGGAAATAAATATTGACAAAGTCAATGTTTATCAATATAGCAATGCAAGTAATATCACTTCCTCAATAGATATTGAAATGACATGGCATTTAATGTAACAATTTAACAAACCATCAATTAATGCCTAAATAATCATTCAATTGCTTTTAAAACAAGGCATTGTTGCATAAAGATGATATATTCAGGTGTGACGTCAACAACCTAGGGTTTCAATTTAGAAAAAAGAGTTTGAGAGTTGTTTGATCACTTTCACTTCAACGCTGGAGTTCTAAGATCAGTTCCTTTGGGCTAATTGAGTCAATTTAATAGAGGATGCAAGGGTTGAAGGAGGAATGCTAAGGACTAGAAGGAAAAGTTCTGAAGTGCTGCTATGGTAGGGCCCCAGAATCAAATCCCTAGGGGAGAGAGGCTCACTTTGGTGTTGCTAAAGCAAGGCCTCATGCTCTCTCCTCCTTCCTTAGGTTAACTTGGTAAAAATGGCTAGCATGAAAGATAAATCAAGACAAGAGAGTGTAGTGAGGGAGAGTGTTTCTACAACAAGGCTCTATCAATAAACCCTAGAAGAAAAATTACCCTAGGTGTAGATAACCTAGTCCTGGGACGTCTCCTCCCTCTTGACCTTTGGAAAGTACGGCTAGCTCAAGGAGAAGAAGAAATGAGAGTGTAGCTATGGCTAGGCTCTTTCTTCCTTCTTCAATGGCTAAATTTTTTTCTTTTAGGGGACATGAGACAAGGACCTACTTGTGTGCTTGTCACCTAGGGTTTTGATTCAACAAATTTATAAACACATGTAAGAAAATAAGACTACAACCATTCAATCAAGAAGTTTTGCAGAAAAATACTTACAATTCATCAAGAAATAACCATGCAAACCCTAGTTGTAACACCTTTCTTCAAGAGAAAAACCATAAAATGTCAAGAAATGCCTTCCTTCAACAAGTGCGCCTCACTAAACTAGCAAAAATACTCAAGTAGGGCGCTAAAATCACACCTCACTAATGAGTGAGTGATGTGTTTTGATAAAATGAGGCTAAAACTCCTCAATATATACTGTATCAATGACCTTAATTAACTTTTAGGTCATAAAAAGGCCGACAATGCCATAATACTATTTTTACATTAAATTGTCAAATTAAAACCCTAACTAAGCTGTAAAAAAGGTAAAATCCCCTTCAAGGGAAGCGCCAGCCCCTTTTAGGGAAAATGAGGCATCCAGGAGAAAAACGTTAGCCCCCCAGGGGCCTCTCCAACATGCCACATGTGCCACTGCTGCCCAGTCTGCCTCCAAAAATGTCCATGAAGTTGGATGATGTCATGGTGAGGATGGGGATGTCTTGAGCCTTCCAAGGCCAACGTTCCATTGAAAAGGGGTCATTCCCCCTAGGTCGTGCTACGCCAAAGTGCCTCTAGTGGAACGTCCTCTTCTTCTTTGATGCAAGACCCTAATCAACCATTGTCCTGTCTCTACCCCCTGATGGGGTCTCAGCATCCATTTGGTAGGCTCTTCAGCCCCATGGAGATCCGAACTGATCATCTCCCCATGTGTACTGGTCCAAATGGTACTTGTCCATCGGGCATGATCCTACAGATCAAAAGATACGCCCTCCATGGGCTCATCAGTCACCGGGATCATAGAAATGTAAATCATGTTTCATCATCAATATTATCAAACATATGGATAAGACCCTAATACATCAGCCAATAGCTCAAAGACATTACAAAAACCTACAATACAAGACTGGAGGAAAAGACAAGACGTCCTATTTGGCTAGTATCCACAAGAAAAGGGAAGTTTCCAGGAAGGTTTCATCCAAGCCATGTAAGTGAGGTGATGTGGTTAGGGGATGTCCATACATGTGGGTGAAGTGAAAGCCAGGGATGCATAGTGTTATTTGTGGGTGCCTTTATAGAAGGTGAGTTGTACCTATCATGGATGAAATTTTTCCAAGCCCGTTCTTTCCTTTATTCTTTTTCTTGATTTATTCTTTTATTCAATGGATAACCAGAGGAAACTGCCTTGGCTTGGTGACCAGAGCTGACAGTGTTACCCACAAGTACTTTCACAGAGATGAGAAGGTTGGATCGTGATGAGACCCCCTTTCCCTTGGCCATGCAACCAAAGGTCACTACCCTGGTGTGGTAACCAGATGGTGGCAATGTCATACTGTTAGGTACCCATGAACCTAATAGGTTGGTTCGTGATGAGACCCCCTATCCTCTTGACTAGGTCTTGTTTGTTATTTTTAGGATCCCTCATGTTTCTTACTGAGAGGATTTTTATTACCTTCTCGGGGATCCCTGGGTGAAGCATCTCGAGGTCTTATTTCTAGGATTTTATCTTTTACCAGTTTCTTTTACCTTCTGGTCCTTTAGCCCCTTCTTCCCATGAGATAAGGTGCAATCCTACAAATAGGTCAACCCAATGCCCGGACAAAGGGAATGGGACAAGTGAGCGGAAGATAAGATCAAATAGTGGTGCTATGATGGGAGAAGACGATGGCTTTTCAGAAATCCCCCAGTGGCAAACCAAGACCTATGGG
>SNQJ01S0089303.1:15368-27082 GCA_010110895.2 Picea sitchensis
ATTGTCCATAATCTAACAAATTTAATATTTTGACAACTTTGTAGATCTAGTCCAAAATCAAAGATAGTGTCCATATTGATACAACAAAATAAAATAGTAAAAATCCAATAAAACGGGATAGTAAGGACATTAAGGGTTGTGTTTAAAAACTAGAAGTAAATTTGAAGGAGTTTTCAAGGAAGTTGTAAACATTGGTGACTTAGAAGAAGCCTTTGACCATTAAGAAAATTTCATAGGTGTAAATATGAATTATAGAGAGGATGAGGTGGATTCCAATGAACATAGAAACCAAGAGGGACTTCAAAACAATTTGGAAATTGTGATGAGCCTAATGGTTTAGGTTTTGAGCTATAGAACAAACAATGAAAGGTCAAGGATTAAGAGGAGTACAACCAAATAAATGCCCTGCTGTATCTGTAGATCCTGAATTTATAACATAAGTTTTTTTTAACAAGAATTGGGAAAATTGTATTATCAAAATGGTTGCAAGAGAACTTGCAGAACCAAAAGTGCATTTTTATCATCTTCTTGGTTCACTATAAGTAGATATGTCCAAGAAATTACACATAGCTTTTTGACATATTTTGGCAAAATTTTGAAAAGGCATCTACTGATGTAAATTCTAAAAAAAAAACTCCTAAAATACTAATTGTTTTAAAAAACATAGACTAAAGGAAAGAGAGGTTCACAGACTTAAGGGATATAATGGTTGGTACCAATGCCCATTGAGCCACAAAACTCTCAATTTTAACATGATTGTCGTGTTTTCCATTGCATCTGCTTTCTTATTATTGTTGTGTAGAACCTGAAAATATGAAAATTCATGTATCCATTTGAAGCTACCAAATTGACCTGGGAAGATGATTTATTCATCTTTTTATTAATTGAGTTGGAGAAATTCGAAATCAATGGATCCATCTTTTGTCATCATCCTCCCGAGAAAGCTTTTAAAAAAAATTAGACCTTTTGAATTCATATACTCAGCTAGAAGTCCCTTTTCTTCCATCACAACTTGAAAGGGTGGATTGAGCTCTTGCCTAAATATGGATCTGTTCCTTTCAAGCCATATTTTTCAATAAATGCACTTTCGAAAAGTTGTCCAAAGTCTTTTGAAAAGAGGTTTGTTATTGAAAGATCCTTTGTAGCTTTTCACCCTTCTTATGAATATGTATTTCCAATTGACTGGCATATCTATTGTGGAAATAATTTATGCAAAATCTTCTTGCCATACAGTCTTTGCATATGCACATTCCAAAAAACAATGTTGAATAGTTTTTGAGTGAGAAAGACAAAAACATACACTTGATGGGACCTTGAATTCCTCTCTTGATCAAATTATCTCTAGTGAATATTTTCCCATGTACCATTTCCCAACAAAATATCTTTATCTTCTTCAATCCATTTGAATGCCAAATGTACTTCTGAAAACATGTTCTTTGCATATGGGGTTTTGATTGGAGTAGATGATGATATCCTCTTTTAACGATGTAATCCCTTGTTCCCAAACCTCGATGATCAAGAGAAGATAGATTTTTGGGCACATTTCCTTTAAGATTGTTAACCAAAAGATGGAAAACAAGGATTAGATGAGATGGGGAATTGTTAAGTTTTCACTTTAACCATTGTCCTAAAGATTTTTCCCAAAGAGAGATATTAAAAAGAGTTTTTAGATTTTTCCCTTCCATCGAGTTTCTAAGCTTTGCCAATTCTGCTATATTTTCTAGTGGTCCATTACCTAGGATGTTATCCATACATATTGAGATGAGCTTCCCATTCCCCAACACCCACATTATTTTGTCTGGAATTAATGGAGCCATAGCTTTAAACAATTTTAGGATATGGAAGCCTTTGTTTTTCTCTATGTTTTCCTATATGCATCATAATCTTATTACTAAAAGTACTTTTTATGAAGCACTTCTTTCCACCAATTATAGGTTCCAGAAATCAACCTTAAAACAATTTGTGGATCCAAGGCTAGATTTACCAAGGAAGCTTCTCTAATACCCAAACCTCCATACTCCTAAGGAGATTAACAATATTCTAGTTTATGAGATGAAACGTATTCATGTTTGTTCCCCCCCTTGCCAAAATAATTTTTGAATTTCCTAAGAAACCTGCTACATCACTCCCTTTGGGGATAGCATTGTTGAACACTGGAAAATAAGAAATGTTGATAATACTGATTTTACTAAAGCCACTTGCCCTCCAGGGTTTATCCAGTGCTCTCCTCATTGGGAAAATTTACCTCTAATTTTTTCCAATATATTTTTCAAAGAGTTGATGGTCTTGATAAACAAATTGGCATGGTGGGGCATTTAAAGGAATTTTGTTTTTCTAGATGTAGGATGGAAAGAATTCTAGAAATCTATTGGAGAGTGTGTTGATTCAAATTCCAACCATACATTTGACATTTGTTGTTATTGATTGCTCCCTTGGAGGAGTATATAACATATCAAGAATGAATTAAAAACTCATTTCCATTATAGTTGAGGCACCACCTAAGAGTAGAATATCATCCATAAATTGTGAATTATTAATACTCATTTCTCCCCTAACTATCTTGATTCTTGGAAGATTTCCAAATATTATTTTAGCTTCCAAATTTTCTACCAAGTGACTCTACTATAATGGATATCTTGGTTTGAGGCCTCGTGTCCTTTTGAAAAAATATGTTGGTCTCCCATTGATTGGAGGGGAAATCCATGAAGTTCCAATGCATGAGTATATCCAACGGATAAACAAGGGACTAAAAGCAAATAGGTAAAGAGAATTAGAAGAAAAGAATGTATGACTCAATCGATGGTGTTAGTCATGTATGTAGTTGTAATCATACCTTTGTCTTTGTTAGATTGGTTGGTGTGAATGGATTCCTAGACAAGAATGACATTATCCATTATTTGCCTTCCTTCCATAAATCCCCCTTGATTTTCTGAGATTATTTTGGGGAGGAGGTTCTTCAATCTATTGGCTATGATTTTAGACAAAAAATTGTATGATGCATTACAGAGAGAAATGAATTAAAATATGCACCAAGCTAAAGGATTTTCTTCTTTCAGGATAAGGTCCAGGAAAGTTATTTTTTTGTTACCTTCCATTTTCCTATATTTGTGTACATATTGTAACATTTTCTTAAGATCATGTTATCCCCAATTCCTAGGGATAACTAAGGAGATAATATCTTGAGGCCCTTGGGTTGCATACGCAGAGTATTGAGATACAGAATGCTGACATCCTCCACTCGCACAGACAAAGGCTCGCCTCACCACCACATATTCCAGATTCATCACAATGGTATCTGCCACATCAACTTGCTTCTGGAATACATTGGGTCTTTCTCCATGAGGTACAAGCCAAGTATTATGGTGAGTGTCATTTAAATATTTGAAGCATTTGAGTGTGTTGCATTTAAAGTTGCTTATTCTTATGTAATGTCTGCTTGGAAGTTATGCTATTTTCCTTGTTTCACCTTGGTGGTTGACATTGCACCCTAGTAAGTGGGCATCCTTAGGGATGGGTTTTCTACTAGAAGGTCCCCTTGACAAGTCATCGTGCTATTCTCGATCATACTTACCACTTACTTATTGTCCCTCATTTCATGGGAAGAAGGGGCTAAAGGCTTAGAGGGAATGTAGCTAGCAAAAGATAAAATCCAAATCATAACCTTCTAGATGCCTGCGCAAAGAGGTCTTGAGAACAATGAAATGTTTCTCCTAAAAAATTCAAAGACCTGCAAAAGAAAACACATATATATATAAATGTCCCACTTGTTGAGGGATCTAAACAAGTGTGTTACAAGCTAGACTTTACCCCCATGGCACTATATATACCTCTCCCTTCAAGTGACACTATGGTACTACCCCCCAAACTATATGTAACCCCATAGGGAATACCCAGTTGTTTTGGACCTTAATTAATTAATGACATTAAATGGGTTTGGAAAAAGGATGCATTGAAAACAAAGGTGCAACACACCCTCTACAAAGGCACCCATAAATGAGACACTATGATCCCTTGTATTTCATGAACCCCATGCCCAAAATTCTYGCCCCYATCCACTTCATATTCTCCACAGGGCTTAGAAGGGGGTATGTCGGGGAAACATTCCTTGACTTAGGGAATGATTCACCCAATAGGTCACTTTGTCAACCATCCCATACCTAAACTYGGAAAMTTGCATAGGGTCTTTGAGMATTTGTTTAATTTGATGAGGTGGTTTTTGATTCACATACTTAGGTGACTCTTTTATTGACTTGATTTACTCATCATGATGCATTTGAATTGAGATCCTTGGAGGGTGTATTCATTGTCTTTGCAGGACCTTGTTTGGTGGACAATTTTGGAGGAACAAGATCAACTTGGGCCTTCATTGGGGAAAGAATCCCACATGTTGGATGTCATAACCCACACCTTGGGGAAAAAAGGAAGATGAACGTTGCCTTTGGAGGCAAAGGAAGACACCATGTATGACCTCACCTAGCCCCTACAAGCCCAATGATTTTCCTTTGGAGGCCAAAACATCACATTTGGAGGGCTTGACGTCACCCTAGGGATAGGGTTTTGGTGGTGGTGGTGTTGAATTGATTGACACTTGGAATTTGCATGGAGAGAATCCTTGGCTTGATGGAGGAAACCCTAGTGCATGAGAGGGAGGCCATTGGAGGCCCAACATTTCACCTCCAAGCTCAAATGACTTGCTAGAAATGCCAAATTGTCACCCTAGAGAGGGTCAACATCATCTTTAGGGTCTCTTATGTGCAACTTTAAAGTTAAATTTGAATTTAATAATGTAAAGGGGAAAAATAAATGGAAATGTCTCCTTTATTTTTTGGTTTACCCTAAATTAAGTGGACAAACACTTTTTTAAAACTTTTGTATAAATAAGGATCACTTCCTTTTCATTTTATCATAACTCTCCCATCTTGGAGAGGATTCTTGGCTGAAATTTGTACCCCTCTTGGGAAAATTCATTCTCTCTCTCTTTTTCTATGGTTTATCTCTTGTCTTGTGGATTGAAGTGGTTTTCTAGCTCTTGGAGGCTCTTTGTCTTGCTTTGGTGATGAAAAATACTTGGTAACTAGGGGTTGTCTTGGCATTATTTTTGGGATTGGTAAGAAAAATATGCATATTGTTAGTTTTATTTCTTGTTCCATGGTTCTTATTGGCTATATCCTTGTAGGAGTATAAGGGCATACACCCTCCACCAAGTTTTATCATTGTAGTTTGTGGAAAAATCTATTGCAAATGTTGATAGGAGGAGTAATAGGGCTTACACCCTCCTAGATCTACCTTGTTAGGTTTTACTTGCCCTAGGGAGTGAAAGGGTTTACACCCCTAGGGAGGTAGTAGATATAACCTATTATAGGAGACTCCATTAACCCAATTGATAAGGAACTAATCTTTTATTTGCATTGGAGAAATAAAATTCTTGCATTGGAATGCATGATTTTATGAGATATTGAATTTGTCTTAAATGGAATCAATTCATTGCCTTAAAAGCTTCCTTATTCCCTAAGGGAATCCTCTTTTGTCCAAGGAATTTTTTGATGTCATAAATATAATTCTACATCCAATAGGGCTGCAAAAAACATCTTTCTTTCACTCATTACTCACTTGCCAACCACCAAAATTGCTTGTAAAACTTGTACTTTTGTTTAGTTGCTCATTGTCTATCATCTTGATCGTTTACTTGTGGATTTTTGGGATCAGAATTTTCTGTTGTAGAGAACCTTTTATACAGCCATAAGGATTTTTTTATAAAATTTTGAAAACATCTCTTTGCATCCCTAAATTGTAATCAAAGGTTGTGGCACTTGAGTGTTGGGTAATTGCTTACCTGTTTAGTGCTTCATTGTCTAATAAATCTTTGATGTTTTTGATGGTTAATTATAAAGTTGTTATAAATTTCTTATTTCTGATATAAATCTGATATATATTGCATTTATGGGACAACAATCTTATCTTGTTGATTCCCCTTAGGTTTTGAGGCTTATGTTGCAACATATTGTCTTGTTTTTTGTGTTCTAACATTATTTTGCAAGGATACAACCTTGGCAACCATATCCCACCTTCCAAGACCTCTTTTATGAGCCTCAAAGCCTCTCCTACCTTTGACCATAGGGTTGTTCTTATCATTTCCTCATTGTCTCATTGCAATCCCCCTAGGGTCACCCGGGATTCCCCCCTTGTGTAGGATTTCTCCTTCACTAAAGAAAAAGGGAGGGTTTATATAAGGGGACAATGGGTAGACTCTCCCACTGTTATCGCCATCTCATGGATTGGGTCAAGATTTTCCCAACCTATAATTTGTGTGATAACATATCCCATTTGATGACATTCCAACAAACTCAATAAAAATGTATATTAAATAGTTCTGGTCTAGGGGCCTTGTTTGGTTCTAATCCCCAAATTGCATGAATGATCTCCAACTCTAAAATAATTTTGACTATCTCATCATTATCTTCTTTAGAAATAAGAGAGGGGATGTTTTTTAGCATGGTTGTTGCGGTTTCAGGCTCTACCCCATCTTTTTCTGAATAGAGCCTATCAAAATGTTATTTTGTTTCCTTCTTGATCTATTAAAAGCTACTTAGCACTACTTTGTCCTATTTTTTTATTTCATTTGAATTATTCCCGTGTTGCCTTGTCTTTGCTTGTTTATGGGAGAATGAATTATTCTTGTGTCTCAAACTTAGCCAAAGACTTTGGGATTTTAATCCCCACATTTCCTCCTCTTGTTTGATATCTTGCTAATATTTTTGAAAAGTTTTGGTGTCTTCAAAAATGAGTTCACTTGAGACATTTTCATGCTCCATATTGCCTTGAATTTTCTCCAACTAGCTTTCTAGATCCTCTTTTTCTTTACTTGAGGGATAAAATTTTCTCGTCACCCAATATTTTAGTGCCAACTTGAATGCCTTAAGTTTCTATTCCCATATAAAAATGGGGGATATTGTTACAAAAAAAATTTCCTCACTCCATGAAACTTGCTTGGATGGCCTTCCATTTCCCTCTGCAGAATTGAAGTCCCCATTTTTCCACTCTAGAGCCAAAAATGTACATTTTTTTACATATACGTGCCCTATCAGTTACACAACAAGTGTATACGCAGGTTGCTCCACTACAACCATTGTATATCAGTTTTGGTGCTTAAAAATTAAAAATTATGTCGAGTTTACATGCCATTTCACGAGATTCATGATCATTGACCTTCCATATATTGGAAACGCTCTGACTCGGCCCTTCAGTTCCATTTGAAGGCTATAAATTGAACCATATCCAAGCCTTGGACAACCGATAATTCAACTTTGAGAGMAAAGACACTCTGGATAAATTTCACTTCATATTGAGTATGCATCCCTTTGTCCTTGAAAGTTTGAACTTCTTGTGTTCATCCCCCAAGCTCTTCCTACTTTGTGATGGAGAACCTCATTAAATATTACATATGAGATTTATTTGTGGAGGATTGAAGTGGCAGAAGCCTAGCTGGAGGGACTTAGTTTCTCGGTTCCGATATGTATCGTTACAGAAGTTTGTCACCTATGTACTTATGTTGATTATTTTAATAGAAATACTCTTTTCTCATCCAATTGATATCTTGCAAATATTTGAATTACTATTCCATGGGCGTATTTTTCATGTATGTTAATGGATTATGCTAATTTATATGTTGACATCATATATTATCACCATATGCTTACGTATATTGGTTGCTGAGGACAAGTTGCAGGTATAAAGCTTCAAGTCGCATGCTCAACTGTGGTCTTCTTCGAATGTCCGGACGAGGTAGGATTTTAGCCTTGTCTTGTTAGTATTTCATTTATATAACATACTTGAGATTAAAGTTTATTTCTAGGTGTCGTTCTATTTGTTGTGGTTTTCCCCTAGCCATAGAGAGATTTTCCTCGTAACAGAATTGGTGACTCCATTGGGGAGATCTCCTTTTTTGGGGTATTGAGTGTTTTTCTCCTTGATTTTCTCTCTGTTTGCCTGAGTTTTCTTGTCGCTTGTTTCTTGATAGCCTGTACTTTTCCTTGCATCTAAGTTTCTTGGCTTTACCCTTTCCTTGGAAGTGTTTTTCTTGGTATACATGGTTTTTCCTTTGGCAGACGCATACATACATGAGTTTTCTGCCTTTAGGGAGCATATATACATGCTTGTTTCTCAAATAGACGTGTGCATCATCTCTTAAGTCTTGTTGGCTAAGTTTTGTGTTTTCTAGGTGAGTTTTGCTAGTTGTTGAGTCTTCTTGGGTCCCTATTTTGATTGTTAAGTGCCTACAAAGTGATAAGAAGCCTTGTTATTGTTGAATTTTTGGGCAAATTTATTTCTTGTCATATTTTTCATTGGTTTTCCTTGCATATTGGTCTGAGTAGTCTCTTCTTGGAATACTTCTTGGCTTGTCTCTTTTTTCTTGCAGTAGGGCCTGCCTGTGAGGTTGTTATTCAGTTTTTTCATTTTCTTTTCATTATATCGAAAATACAAAAATATTTTCTTACTTTCATTGTGCTTATGGCATTTTCACTTTTGATTACTTTGCATTGATTTTGATGCATTTGGAAAGATTGCACATCATTGAAATTATAGAGATTGCATTGGAAAAATTGCATTTAGAAGCATACCATCTCTTTGAAATTCAAGACTAGTACTTAGCAGTGTTTTTATATTTGATTATTTTATATGTTGAGTCAGAATACCATCAATTTCACGACCACACCTCTTCATTAATCATAAGCTATTAAAATTAATGTTGATTAATTAAAATTGATTAGAAACGATTTTATTTTTCAGAGTACAAAAACAAGTATAGGACCTAGGGCCTTGGAATATTATTTTGTGAGTAAAATTCTCCAAGGCTATAAAACTCAACGTATGGGTCTAACCAGGGAGTGGTGAAACCCATTGTGTAATCGGTGATGTCAGGAGGCTCCACTCACACTGGAGTTAAGCACGATGTCACACAAAGTTGGTTGCAGAGATAGCCCTCTAATACCTTCCTAGCATCAAATATATTTATGGGGTTCTATTCATATCTGAGGGTCTTTCTAGTACCTTTACCTCCGTGAGAGGTGATGCTTTCGAGATTTCAAGTTTTTCTACCTTACCCATATGGTGGACCGAACTTGCGGCTACTTGCTTGTGCATTGGCTATATCGTGGTGACTCTAGTTGCTTGACATAGGTAGCCACATAGGTTACTTGCAGGGGTTATTATGTAGGTACCCTGAGCTAGATAAGGGTCAAACAACACACAACCTTTATGGAGGATTACCTTTATGGGGGGGTCTGATCGACTGTGTATTTAAGCCTGCGAAGGACCTTATAACTGATTATGATACATCCACTCTATTGTTGAGGAGTCTCAGGCCCCTCTTGGGTGAGGCATACCTACTTTAGTTTGGGAGGTCCCTTTCATCCATTATATATTGTTTGTGTGCATTGGCCTTTTTATTTATTTATGAGTGTGCTCTATGATTATTAGTTGGCCTTAGGATTTTGTATTGCGTCGTTATTTTTGACTGCTATGGTTAGTGGAGCCCTTGTGACTTCCTCAGTTAGCACTACCCCATCGATGGTCTCTTCTCAACCCATGGGAACGAACCCTTTCAGATTCCTTTTCAGTATGTCAAATCATGATTCTTAGTCAATACCTTCGACCTCTAATCCCTTTTCTTTTGGTATGCCTAACTTGATGTCGCAACTCTCATCCTTCGTTTCAATAACTAATATGAATCCTAGTTTTGGGTCTAAGGGAACAAAGCCTCCTTATGTTCCTTTATCATTTGGCAGAGGTCATATTCCCCAAGCGACTCCTACAGTTGGAGGTTGGAATCCTCCTTCCTCCGGGCCTAACCCTAGCTTCAGTGCTCTGGGATGGAGTGCTCAAATGGGCGGTCAATTTACTTCCTATGTTGATTCCTACAAACACTTTTCTCATGGAAAACCTCCCTCTGTCCTCTAGTGTTTCATCAGGAGGGAGTCATTTTTATAGTATGAGAAACCCCCTTCAAGGAGTTCCTTTGTTTGGGGGTGATGTATATCCTCACATGAGTAACATATCTCATGTCACTTTCTCCTCACAAGCGACTTCCTCAATGATGATTCCCTTACAACATTTTATGAACCAGTTGGTAGGAGGATACTACCCTATTAGGAAGGGCCATAGTGTATACAAAAACATTGCTTAGCTTGTGATCTCTAAAATCTAGCCTTTTCCAAGATCATGGTCTCTGATGCTGCAACCAACTGCCGTAAGTCATGCTGGAAGCACAAGTCCAGTCACTGCGATTCATACTGGCATTAATTCACCAACCTATGCTAGTCATGTTGAATACATGCAACCAGCCACTGCAAGTCATGCTAGGGGAACAAATCTAGTCAATTCTAGTCACATTGGACAAACATCACCAACCTCTACAAGTCATGTTGAATATCTACTACTAGCCTTTGCAAGTCATGCTGGGAGTATGCCACTAGCCACTGCAAGTCATGTTGGGGGTATTAATATGATTGATAAGCCTAGACGTATAGGACTTAAGCCCAAGTTCCTTTGTATACTTTGCAAAGAACATCATCTAACTCATTTGTGACCTGTTATTGCATTGGTGCGATAAGCACGGTCCTTTTCTAGTGGCCCTTCAGGTTCTGAGTCGTCTTTGGTTTCCCAACATTCTAATCCTTCTTTGGTTGATAAAACGATCATGTCGATGCAATATTCTACCGATACCACTCCTTTTTTGGGGAGTGATGGGTCTCTTGACCATGTTGTCTCACATCATGTTCAACCAGCAGTCGTGCTGATGCAATATTCGACCGACAACACTCATGTTTTGGGGAGTGATGTGTATGTTGACCATGTTGTCTCGCATCCTATTCAACCAACAGTTGAAGAAGTGGTCATTTCGATGCAATCTTCAATCGATCCCACTCTTCTTTTGGAGAGTGGCAATTATAATAAAGTGACATTGTTGATGCAATATTCGGTCAATCCCACTCTTCTTTTGGGGGGTGATGCAACTTTCGACCATGTCCGTAGAATTTCTAGTTATGTACCTTCTAAACAACTGATCATTCCACTCTCTTCAAGTACACTCCCTCCAAATCCTAGGGTGGTTTCCTTTGATTCGAATGATCTTGTAGAGCCTTGCCTTCCTTATTTTGCACCCTTCCAGATAATGGGTGTTCATCATTGTATTATAGATAAAGGATACTCTACAAGTATTCTATCCTCCTCGGCTTGGAAAGATTTGGGTTCTCCCGAGCTTGTATCAACTACCAGTGATTTGTTGGATTTCGACAGAAGGCCTGCATGGGAGCCCTGGCCTACCCCATTATATGATTCTTAGAACAACATCCTCGATTCTTAGTTAATCTCTTTTCAGACTCCAAAAAACGAAAAATATTGTCGATTGAACTTGTTTCTTTCACACTCGTTAAATGGTTTTGAAAGGATGTCTTTTTGGTATAAGTTTAACCCTTTTCTGGACCAAGTACACTACTTATGAAAAATGAATACTTTAGTCTACATTGGCTATAAAGGTTCTCATGGGTTTTATTTTATACTTTTTCGGGCCTAGGGGACTAAATATACGAAAAAAGGACATTTTTTAGTTAATTCTAATTGCATTCCATCATCCTACTTACATTGTTGAGCCTATTGTTGGTTCTCTCTTTCTCGTTATAAGCATCTTGCCTCCACAATTTTTATCACTAGCCAAG
>SNQJ01S0089303.1:42293-57733 GCA_010110895.2 Picea sitchensis
AAATCCCCCTTTGTCATTGATGGAAACACTTATTTTGGTACTTCATATTCGTCTCTCTTTTTGGTACTTCATACTCATCTCTCATTTTGAAAATATCCCCATTTGACATCAATGGAAAAGGGATTTGCTCCCCCCTTTCACAGTACTATTTATTCTATGTTCTGCAACCAGTCACCCTTGTCTCTTTCTGCAACTCCCCCTGAGTTGGTGCTCTTCTTGTAGTGCTTTAGTGATTGGATGGCATAGGGACCACCCCCCAATTTCTATTTGAGATACTCGAATACTTCTCTATGAAGGGGTTTTGTGAAGATATCAGCAACATGTTCCTTTGTTCCAATATATTCCATTTTGACAATCTGTTATGTGACTTTCTCTCTTAAGAAATGATACTTGATTGGAATTTTCTTTGTTTTCGAATGCATGACAGGATTCTTGGAGATATTGATTGCATGTATTGTCACACAGTATTGATATTGGTTGATTATAATCTAACCGAATGTCCTTTAGCATTTGTTTCATCTAGATGACTGTTGTACAACATGTTGTTTCTGCAATGTATTTTTCTTATGTTGTGGATAGGGAAATTGATGATTGCTTCTTGTTGAACCAAGATGTTAGACTATTTCCTAGAAAGAATGCTCCCACTTGTGCTTTTTATATCATCCAAACTACCTGCATAATATGCATATGTGTAAGGTATCATAGTAAAAAAAATTCCTATGGGATAACACAAACCAAAGTCCAACATGCCTTTTAGATATCTGAATATTCTTTTTACTGTATGCACATGTGTTTCCTTTGGTGCAACTTGAAACCTTCCGACTAACCCTATTGTTTGCATGATATCTGATCTTGAAGTTGTGATGTAAAGAAGGTTTTCTAACATTGATTTGTACAAGGTTTGATTTACTTCCTTTGATTCATATTCTTTACTTATCTTACAACTAGTGACCATGGGTGCACTGATAGGTTTTTAGTCTTCCATCTCAAACTTCTTCAGCATCTCCTTGATGTATTTCATCTGAGAAATAAATATGTCTTTGCCAATTTGAGAAATATACAACCCTAAGAAGAAGGTCGATTCTCCAAGCATAGACATCTCAGATTATTTTTTCATTTCTTCTGCAATCCTTTGGCTCATTCTATCAGCATTAGTTCCTAAAATGATATCATCCACATAAATGGCAATGATTAGCATCTTTGCATTATCTATTTTGATGTAAATATTGTTATATGTTGTTCATGTTTTGAAACCTTGTTGCTGCAAATGTTGGTCAAGTCTTGAATACCATGCTCTGGGATATTATTTTAATATATAAAGTTCTTTATTCAATATGAAAACATAATCTTCATTTTCTAACAAAGGAATCCTTCAGGTTGTTCAATGTACACTTCTTCCTCTAAATATCCATTCAAGAATACTGACTTGACACCCATCTGATACACCTTAAAATTCTTGAAGCTTGCAAATGCCAAAAACATTCTAATGGCTTCTAATCTTGCAACAAGAGAAAAGGTTTATTCAAAGTAAATACCTTCTACTTGAGCATACCCTTTACATACCAATATTTTTTTTATTTCTTACTACTTGTCCATCTTCATTTAACTTATTTCTGAATAACCAATTTGTACCAATCACATTTTTATCTTTGGGTCTTAGGACAAGTTCCCATGTCTGATTTTAATCAATCTGGTTTAACTCTTATTCCATAGCATTCCCCCAATTTTAATCATTACTAGCTTATACAAAGCATTTAGGCTCTATTTTGGACAATAAAGGGAGATTTACTTGTTCAGATTTTCTTTTCATTTTCCTCCTAGTTTGATTCTTAGCATTTTTATCACCAAGAATTAAGTTTTCTGGATGATTTTTTTGCACAAACCTTGATGGTGTTTGTGTATATTCTTATTCTTCTTCTTCTTCTTCCTCCTCTTCTTTGTTGTAATCTATTTATTCTACTTCCAATTTGTTCTTGTGTGGTATTTATTCATCTATTCTGACATTAACACTTTCAACAATCTTATGTAGTCTTTTATTGTAACATCTATAGGCTTTGCTTCTTGATGAGTATCCAAGAAAAATTCCTTCATTTTATCTTGAGTAAAACCTGCCTAGATCTTCATCATCTCATTTTATGTAACACTTGCTTCCAAATATTTTGAATTGTTTGACAGATGTTGGTCAACATGTCCATAGTTCATAGGGTGTCTTGTCACTGTTGACATTGATTTTCCCTCTGTTTAGAATGTATACAACAGTGTAAATTGCTTCTCTCTAAAAGGTGTATGACTATTTTGCTTCACTTAACATTGTCCTGGTGATTTCTTGTACATCTATGTTTTTCCTTTCAACTTGTTAGGCCCTTCATTTTGGAGGACGTTTAGTTTGTGGAAGTATCATAGTTTTTTTGAAAAGTGTAGCAGGGAAACAAAAGGCTAGAAGTGGAAGAAATTATCTACAATGAGAAGAAAGCTAACTACAAGTATGCCAACTGTAGAAACAGTTCATGCGCCAGTTGAACCAGCAAGTGGAAATATCTAGAAGCTTCGAGCGCATGAAGAACGGAAGTGGAATCAAGAAAAGATAATAGAGGACTCAAGAATTCTAGAAGAACATGAGGAAAAGTCATAAATATGGGAATATGTAATGGGAAATGGTTGCTTAATTGTCAAGATGATAGGTTTCCTAGTTGTTGGTTCAATAAGTCAATTTTGATATATTGTGCTATTGTCGAGAGCTAAAAAATGTTGTCAATAGATTCCTTGTAATTCTTCTTTTTTCATCAAGTTATCTCCATTATTGTCATTGAGTCTGATGTGATAAGCTATTGTAATGAATTATGGGGAATTAATTGTGTTTGCACAGAATTCTAAGAGTCCATACTGAATATATGATTGTTGGTTCTGCTATATAAGTCATGATATGGATGAGAATATTTTTCTATGTTGAGTTGTGATATGATAATAACATGATGGATTATTCAGGAAACAAAATTTGTCATTATGGGTATGGATATTTGACCTTTGTGATGCACAATCTTTCCTGATCTATGTAATTGATAGTTGTGATAATGTCTACAAGTTCATGTGATTTATGCACTCATATTTATGTTATGCAATATGGATTATTGAATGCACATACACGTTTAGACTTCTAATAATATAATATTTCCACATTCAAGGATGGATCTATATTGTATTGCATTAGATATGATGGTGTGTCCTCACTAACTCACTTTATCACACATAAGTCTCGGTTGTGCTTCGGGTGAGACAACCTTCCCTTGCGGAAGGTTGAATATGCCAACGCTACTAGACTACAACGGTATCTTTGTTGGTAACCTCCGAGAACCTCAGTCTCCAATTTTGCACCAACAAATGGTTATGTTGTTGGGACTAAATTTTAAGTGAATCTTTAGAGGATGCAACATCACATCTTTAAGTATGACATTGTGAATTGGTGGGAAAGAAGGTGTGACGAATTTATTCCGTGAGAAGCTGAGCTACGACATAAAATTTTGAGGGTAGTGAAGGACATTGTATTTTATTACGAACCTACGAGCGACCAATAAGAAATATTCTGGATCAAATTTTAGGAAGAGTTCTTTCAGTGGCTCAAGGGGTTGCAAGAAGCACCAAAATTTAAATATTGCATCAAGAGAATATTTGATTGGAACGTTAAGCAGCTAGCAAATCTGCATAATTTGGATCATCAGATTTCTAGAGCTATGGATTTATGGGTATAGACTACCCTAGAGGGATACATTACTGAATTTTCCACAGATAATCACCAATATTTCACCAAGGCAGAAGCAATATTTTACACGGGAGCCTGAGGAATATTGTTGCGAGAAATTCTGTTGTGGATTAATATTTTTCTAGTGGAAGAGGGAGCTTTTTCAGCTCCTTCGATTGAAATGGCAGCATAAAACCCTTGCATGTAAGGGGTGGGTGATTCAGGTGAGGGTTCATGAGTTAGAATATGAAATTTTTTGAGGTATGGGGGTTCGTTGTGAGAAGAGTTCTAGAGACAAACAGGCTCAGAAAAGGGTTTTGCAAATCGAAAAGAGGTGGAAAAATAGATGTGAAATTTGATGAAGAGGCATGATCCGTCACGGAAGGAGATCGAGTTCAAGAGTAGAAATAAAAGAGAGTTAGAGAAGTTGAGGGAGTTGCATACACGTGGAAGGTTGGTCAATTGATAATAATGTAATGGGTCAACATGGATCATAGTTTAGGTCAGTTGCATATGACTTCATCATTAGAGGAGTCCCTTTCATCGAGTTTTGTTTTTCCTCAAGTTATTAATTTGGCCTAACCAACCTTATTAATTTCCCTTGAGTTTTTCACTCCCACAATAAATCCTCCAAAGTGGTGAAAGGAATTCTAATGGCCGAGCCCTATGGTAGCTACTGTCTAGGAATATTTTAAATTACCATGCTAGACATCTCCTAGAGTCTTGTGGAATTCAGTCGAGTCTAAGGTTTTTATTATTATTATTTTAAAATTACCTAGTTAATGGTAATTTTTATTTATTTTTTTATGTAAAAATATAAAAAAAATAGGTCCTTGGGGATTTTTATAGGGGTGTGAGTACTCCAAATAAATGGAATGATACCCCCTACACCCTTGGACCAAGTTTCATCTCAATTGGACAAGTTTTTCTAGGTCATTATCCATGAGGAGTCTAAGTCAGTCAAAAATCAGCAAATAATTGGCTAAATTAAAAAAAGACAAAAATTGTAAAATGAGCAAAAAGTCATGAGAGAGAGAGAGAGTGGGAAAGGTTTCCTAACCTTTTTCCTAAGTTGGAAAATTAATTTTCCACTTAAAATACCCCCCTTTCTTAGCCAACAACTTAAAGTGGTGTTCCCTAACTAATTGACATGTAGGAATTAAACAGTTTAAGTGAAAAAAACCACCTAAACCGTAATTCTTCCCCCCTTGGTGTATAACCTCATGTTTGAACATAGGAAAAAGGTGTTTTCCAAATTTACACTTCACCCCTCAAACCCTAACTCACGACCAAAACCCTAAAAGTGACTCTTTCTTGACTTTGTCTATTTCTCTTGGATGTGTGACACTTGTAACTCATCCAAGAGGGGTGTCTCTCCTCTCCCAAGTATAAAATAATTCTCACCCCCCCATAATTACACATCTATTATTTCCCTATTATTACCATGCCAAAATCTGCAAGATACCAGATATATAAAATATGCAGAACATAAATAAAATGCTAGAAATGGCAGAATAACAGTAAAATATCCAGCATAATCTTCACAATACACAGAAATGATCAGTATAATCTTCACAATACACGTAAATGATATACTTAAATAGCAATAGAAAAGCACTTCGATTCAGAAGCAATGTTCATAGGATCCCTTGAGGGGGAAACCTCCAGCCAAGCAGCGCTCTATTACAATAATATTCAAGCTAGGTTTTCATACCCTCAATCTTTTTATTTATACTAAATATGTCTATTAAGAGAAGCATCTAGAGGAAGATCATTCTAGAAGCCGAAGCTTCTACAGTCTCTTACATCCACCCTATTCTATTTTATTGAAAGGTCTCATTAATATTGACCAGATACATCCCCAATACATTTATTCACCTATGTGCGGAGCCAGACCTTAACATGTCCTACTCTTTAAAAAACAACCTTTTCCTCAAGGTTTGAGATGAGGAACCGCCGCTAATGGTAAAGGTTCCCAAGGGCGTCTGGCCGGTGTCATATCTTTCCACCGTGAATAGCACTTCCTTTGATGGTTCTCCGATGCAGCGACGCCCTCCGTCTACTTCTAGTTGTGGTTAAATGATCCTTCTTCAACTAACTCGAAGGTTGGTTTGAATTTCATAACTTGGTTTCAATCACTTTCTTCAAGCATGAAACATGAAAAATGTGATGTAGCTTCGAATCGACCGGGCAGAGCTAACCGATATGTGACTTGTCCCACACGCTTGAGAACTATGTAAGGGCTTACAAAATTTGGTGCTAGCTTCAATAATCGCCTTCGTCCTTGAGGGAAGTTTGTTATATGGTTGCAGCTGCGTAAACACATGATCCCCTTTCTACAAATTCGACGTCGGAATGGCCTTTGATCTCGCTTAATGCTTATCTGGATTCGCCATGACCAAGTTCTCTTTTATGGTATGAAGGATATCCTCTCGGACTATAAGGGTTTGGTCAACCGCATGGACCTTCGAGTAAAATTCGGTAAGTATGAGAGAATTGAAGGTGGTCTTCACAATCAGCTTCAAAAGGAGTCATGAGGTTGTATGGTATGTAGTTGTACCACCATTCGGCGGTAGGGGTAACCATTGAGCCCACTGGTGTTGTTTTTCGATGCAAAGCACCTTTATGTTTCCAAACACTTTTTGATCACTCCGCTTGACTACACATCTATCCGGGATGTTAAGTTGAGTCGAGATGCAATTGTGTGCCTTGTAGCTTAAAAACAGCCTACAAAATTGCTTGTGAAAGCTGGGTCTCAATCGGAAAACAGAGTTTGGCATGCAAGGAAGCTTGAAGACCTGATCCATGAAAAATTTGAGCCAATCGTGGATGCAAGTAAATGGGTGGGGAAGAGGACAAAAATGAGCATACTCTGGAAGGTATCCACCACCACCATTATCAATGATTTATTCCCCGATGGCAAGTTCGGTAATAAAGTCCATAGAGATATCCTTCCAAATAGAGAAAGCGCTGGAGGGTACCGGAGATTGACTGCTTCTCCCTATTGCATTGGACATACCCTCACATTCGCCTATTAAATCCTACGGATGTCCGCTGTTTCATACCTTCCTAGGAAAAATAATGTTTGACTCGGTCATATTTTTTTTGGTGAACCCTGAGTGCCTTTTTGTGGGTGTAGCATGAAGCTCGAAGTACCGCGGATTTGAGCTTGATTGTTTACTTAAATAAAGCGCCTTTATCAAGCTCATCCCGGAGCCGAGTACCTCTAGGGGAGCCCTCGAGCTCCTTGTTCTCAGCTTTTGGATCAGATGCTAACTTTTGGGGTCTTACAGCCATTCCTCGTGCAGCTTGCAGCCAATCAGTACAATGAAGGAAAGAGAAAAAAGGGATCCTTAGTTCATATTGGGACAAGCATCCGCCACGACATTATCTTTTCCCCTTCTTGTAAATGATCTCATAATCAGATCCAAAGAGCTTATTCACCCATTTTTGTTGTTATGGGTGACTAAGCTCTTTGGGAGGAAATGTGTTGTTCCATGTTGCAATTTGAGGCTTTGATGGTCTGGCCTAATTTGGAATCGTTGCTCTAAGAGATAAGGATGCCATAATTCAATCGCATGCAGAATCGCCAACATTTCTTTCATAAATAGGTTTGCCTGCATTCTTTCACGCTTGTTTGCTAGTAAGGACAAAGGTCAACCCTCTTGTATAAGGATAATGCCACCTTTCCCCTGGAAGGGTCAGATTCCAACACAAATGTCTTTGAAGTCGGGAAGGGCTTAAACTGCAGTGGTGCACATGGCCATATTCTCATGCCTTGGCAAGATTGAGCAGCTCTGGGGTCCAAGTGGAAAGAGTTCTTTTGAGGAGATCCAGGAAAGGTGTGGGTAATTCCTGCCATAGTTCTAACGAACCTGGCGATAATACCCCTCGTGGAGGCCCAAAAATCCATGCAAGTTTTTGAGAGTCTTTAAAAGGCCAGCCTTTTGCATAGCTTCAATCTTTTTGTGTCCACCTTGATGCCATCCTTGCCCATGAGATGAGCTAAGTATTCTACTTCTGATGCACCAAAAGAACATTTGGACTGTTTCAGGATAAGTTGGTGTTGAGAGAGTAGGATGAGAACTTTATCCACATGAGTAAGATGATTTGTCCATGTCTTGCTATATATGAGGATATCATCAACAAACTAAGACAAAATGACTATGGTAAGGGCGTAAGACATGGTTCATGAGGCTTTGGAAGGTGGAGGTGTTACACAAACCAAAGGGCATGACCAAGAAATCATAGTGAACCTCATGAGTTCTGAATGCATTCTTGTGGATGTCTTCTTCTTTCATACGAAGATGGTGGTAGCTATAACGTAGATAAAGTTTAGTAAAGTATCGAGCATCGCTGAATTCATCCAATAGGTAATCGATGATAGAAATGGGAAATTTGTCTCTGATGGTTAGTTTGTTGAGAGCAATAAGTCGTGACACATTCTCCAATAACCTGCATGGCTTCTAGTACCATGACGATCGGAGAGGAGTAAGGGGTCGTACTAGGACAGATGACTCCTAAATAGTAAGGAGTTCCTGACCATTTTTTCACTTCTATCTTTTGCAAGGGCATGGAGCATGGACGTATATTGGGGAAGGCTTCCTGGGACAGGGAAATGGAATGATCATGACACCTGGAAGGAGGGGAGTCCCTGGGAGGGAGGCCATTAGTTGATGTTTGGAAAAGGAGGTTTGGAGGTCTGGGCACTCCGGGACCCTGGTTTGTATGGCGGAGTTGGGCTACAGACACCCGAATGGACCTTTTTTTGAGCAATTTTCCATGATAAGAACTGACACCGAGAACCCGTAGGGATGCCTTGAAATTTATATTTGTTTCCTCCTGTCAAATTGCATGGTTAAGTTCTAAAATCCATGAGAATAAATCTAAGGTTCTCAGCCATTCAACACCCAACACAATGTCGCGAACCACCCATGTCAATAGCAAAACATATGGGATTTATGGTGGTAGTCACCAATTTGAGTATTTGCACACATTTTCACAAAATACCATATTTCATAGAACCAACATTATAATCAAGGATTTGGAAATTGTTGATAAGATGGATGTAGCAATGGGTTTCTTTGGGAATGCGGGCGTATGAATAAAGTTGTGGGTTTTGCCACTATCAACTAAGATGATGACCTTCGGTGCTTGATGTAACCGATTAGCTTGAGGTTTTAAAGCGGAGAAGCCATGAGAGCATTGAGGGAAATGATTGGTCGCACTTTGGGAGGGTCTGAGGGAGGGTTTATATCAGAAATTTCAGGTGACTCCTGCATAGGGGGTTGTCAACATCTTCTTCCGAATATCCTCAGAGATGCACAAAGAGATTTTGTTCCCAGCATTTGTGGCCTCAAACATTTATTACCAATTATAATAGCCTTTATCACGTCACCATTTTCAAAATTTCCGTCAATTTTGGATTTTTAATGGGGCTTAAGGGAGTAGGGTTTACCGGTTTAGGGCGGATAAAGAAGGCTTACGCTTTGAGATGAAACAATTTGTTGTGCTTCTTTAGATTTTTTGTAGCCCTTGCACCTAAGTCAGAAGTTTGAGCCATGAGGACATAACTGACTCTCCTTGAGGCCCCGATAAAACACTTCCTCTAAAGAAAGCATCGGCCATGCCTTCGCTCAAAAAGCCAGGTTCAAATGCAGCCTATGAAGTCTCTGACCGCGCTTCACTCTCTTCAAATTTTTCAAACTACCTAAATGGTTGGTGCCGCACGTTGCCTCATAAAGCTCAGAAACAAATTTGGTCCAAGCAATATACCCTTGATCGAAAGTTTTTCTCCATTACAACACACAAGATTCTTGATCTAGATGGAGAACACCATACCGAGTTTGGCCAAGTCATCCGAATGTTGTAGAGAGAGAAATAATACCCCATTTGTGTGTGACCCAACTAGTGGGGTCTGAGCTATCAAATTTGGTTACATCCACCGCTGGAAGGCGATGTCCCTTTGAAAGTGATGGGGTTGAAAGGGAATGGGAAGAAGTTTCAACTTCGGTCTTTTTATGTGCATCAAGAAAAGAGTCACCGGTAGGGATATTGAGTTTGGTACAGAGTGATGCAGCATCGTATCTAAGCCGGGTGGTCGGCTTGCTTGATTTCCTCCATTGCGGACTTGACGGCTACATTTATGGATGCATTCATGGAGGCATCAATGTGGAGGTAAATAAAGTAATCGAAGTTGTTTCACTTCTTGTTGGGTCCAAGTAAAGACAGGTGGTGTTGAAACTAGACTCTAGTTCTTGGTTACCGTGGCAATGCGATGATGGGTGAACCTAAAAGTGGAAGCAATACAATTCTTTAAAAATGATATGATGAAAGTGATAAGGGAGAAGAGATGAATCTAATGGAATAGGTCTCAAATAATGGTCCTAAGAATGTTGCAGTCGAAATCCCCAAATTCAACCGAGAGTATTTACTTAGCAACCCCAACACGCATACAAGGTCAATAGATCTCGCCGTTTAATTTGTTTATGTTGTTGCTTTTATATTCTCCAAGGGTTAGGTATTCATGGTTCTGCATTAAGGGTTTTACCCGTAAGTATAGCTCTGGGATATAATGTATGGGTCCAATAAGAGTACTCGGCCCAATATCTCGTAATTAACTAAGGAGGATAGACTGCACCCTAGTCGTACTCAATCTCGACCACCATAGCAGTACTAGAGAGTATCTTCCCGAAAAGTGTTGTTCTCGATGAAACTATAGCATTCCAAAGTTGGTCTATAGGTTTATCTAAAGTAGGGCTTCAGAAATCTAGGCTTCATCCGCATGTGTGTTGTCTCGATGCCACCACTGAAGGGGTACCAAATAAGGTTACAAGGTGGCCAACATATCATGCTTTAAGAACCACTTGTATTTCCTCGGCAGGCGAATCCTCAACCGTGGGTTTATGTAATCCATTTATCTCTCTGCGGGTTTAAAGACGCTGGAATACCGCCTCTCACCGAAGGGTACCACCACAATTTCTCGCTATGAGTGCTCGATAACAATTTGCAAGATACCGTGATATATAAAATATGCGTGAATTACAAATAAAATGCTAGAAATATGTATCGGTCAAGAAAAAATATCCAAAGATAATCTTCACAATACACGTAGGGAAATGATATACTTAAATAGCAATAGAAAAGCACTTCGGTTCAGGCATGTTCATTGTGCTCTTCGAGGGCAACTCCAAATGAAAGCAAAATACCATATAATAATCTCCAAGCTAGGGTTTTCATAATTTCAATCTTTTATACTAAATATGTCTATTAAGAGAAGTATCTAGAGTAAGATCCTTCTAGAAGGAAAAGATTCTATTAGGTCTCTCTGCCATCCGGCCTTTATTCTATTTTATTGAAGGGTCTCATTAATATTGACCTTTATTACATCCGAATACATTGATCTACCTATGTGCGGGTTAGGACCTTAACAAAATCTCTCATCTCCCACTCTTCTCTCTCTCTCTTTCTTGTTCTCATTCTTTCTTCTCTAGTTTGTGACAAGTATTTTTTCAAGCTTGCTTCTATTCTAATAAAGGAAATCTTTGGAGGACATATGGTGTTGGGAGTCTTCTTGGTGAAATACTTTTCATGAGGTGATATTGTTCTTTTTTATTCTTCTTTTTGCATTCATAGTTTTGAGATCTATAGTAGAAATATTAAGCAAAGTATTTTGCTTGTGTAGGTTTATGATAGTATTGTCATAGATCTAGTGAGCATCTATTTAGTTATTTCAAAGTATTTTGATTTAATATCTAGATATACTCACTTATTATTGTTTCTTGTAGCTTAGCATTGAAGATTTGCAAGGTTGCCTAGGGTTTTAATAGAAGATTTCATATCTGCAAATCTTCCATTTCACCCACATTTACCCTCTAAATTTTTTTGTTTCTTATTGTTGTCAATTTCCATAATATTTTGGTATACTAACATGCTAGGATAGGTCATTTATATGCTTATAACTTGCTTAAATTTACATATAAAATTTATGGTTTTAATAACAGAAAATTTCACAAGTTTTTGTCACATTTTGCAACATTTCCAACAAGCTTTTGTTTACTGATTTTTTGCAGGTTGGTGACATAAAGAGGGACCTACAACCCATTTGGGGAATATACAAGATAAATATCAACCTCTCAAGTTGGGGTAAACATTACCCTTCTTCTTCTACTCTTTTTCCCATTGTAAGCAAGCCCAAGAGAGTCTCTAGGGCTTGCATTTCTCTAAAGTCTTATAAATTTCTGCATTTTCTTTTCCTTAGTTTGCCTACACCTAGCATAGAGTTTGGCCATGCCAACCATGCTAAACCGTGTGGCTAGTTCTTAGAATTTAATTTCAGCATTAGTTTTACTTTAATTTTTTTCCCCACTTGTCCTTAAGACAAGGTTGTGTGGCTAGGATTAGTTTTATTTCCAAGTTTTTATTTCAAGTTATTATTTTCACCCACTTGTGCACAAAACTGGAAAGTTGTGTCCTCCACCTTGTGCACTTGTTGTGGTTGCAAGTAGTGTATATTTGTTTTTCAAGTTATACTTCATTCTTTATTTGTTTTCCTACACCTAGCATAGTGTTTGGCCAAGACAACCATGCTATAACGTAAGGTTAGGTAGATGTTGATGATTATTGTTTCTATTTGCTTATGTTTTATGGTTTATATATTTAGATCTTAGAAGCTAATCATATAATATTTGCTTAAGCCCATGGAGGCATAATAATTCACTTGTCTATTCTTTCTTTGCTTTCAAGTTCATGCAAATTATTTTCCTTTTACTTTCAAGCATTTTACTTTCCTTCAAAGCAATCTATTTTTACTTTCAAGTTATTGCAAGCTATTTCATTTTCAAGTACTTTACTCTTTCATGCAATTTACTTTCAAGTACTTCTTGTCTCTTGCAATTTACCTTTTTCAAGTACTTTTATTTCACTTTCAAGCACTTTTACTTTCAAGAACTCAATTTATCTTAACTTAATCAATTTTAAGTCTCAATTTATCATTAGATCTCTAGGGCCTCAATAAACTAGTTTAATTAGAGCACGCTTAACTGTCCCAACATTGCTCTCAAAAAAGGGACTTGAGGAAAGAACTTGGGGTTCTATATCAGGGATGGTCTCATAGAACTAGGTGTCCCCCTTGTTTGAAGTACTTTTGTTCCTCAGATTGACCTATGGAACTAGGGTAAGGTCGTGTTTGCCTTAATTATTGAGCACCCAACAATCATTTTGGTATAAGCGGGGAGTGTTTTAGGGAAGTCACATAGTTTAGGATTCACACTTCACTTAATAAACCTAATTAATCCTAAAATTTATCCATAATTAACCTTGTCTTAAATTCATAATCTACTTTTATGGTTCATGCTCTCTAATTCATGCAAGCAATTTCATTCAAGTTATTTCATGCAATTTTATTGAGTATTGTGGATGGTTAACTAGTGAACTAAAAGTTGCACATCTTTTGCCCATGGAGGCTTCTTTCATGCTTTAATATTTTCCATCTTGAGTTGTGCATTATCCCCTGGAGTCTCTCTTTTTATATATTTTTCTATATTGAAGTTGTATATTGGAGCCATTGAGTAACCCCTTGAAGTTGTGCACCTTGTGGGGTACTTCACTATTTGGGTTTGTTGAGTTTCTTGTGTTGTGATTGTGGATGCTATATTGAGTCATCTTTTCCTTCCCTGCACAATCAAATCAAGTTAGATCTAGTTAGTGCTTGTTTCTTTCTTTGTCAATAGTTTATTATTTTTGTATCATTTACTATTTCCTTACATTATTATCTTTGTCTCTATTTCAATTATTACGTTTTGTAAAGCATTTCCTTTGTATCTAATTGTAAGTTTTGTAAAAAATTTATTTCTAATCTCTTGTTGTAACTTTAGTTGAGCCGTTTACCCAACCTTAGGCACTAGTCTTATTTGTCCTAGGGAAAGTCTTGACTTTGCATTAAAATATTTGCACTTGCATTGTTTGCCTCTCATATAAGCTAGATTTTCCCCAACCTTTAACAATTAAAATTAACTCCTAGAATTAATATCTTAATTCACATAGTAACTAGGGAATACCCCCATTGGCTTCCCTAGAATTAATCCTAGACGGAAGAATTTCAAGTCGAGGTGACAGTGGGCTTGAAATTAGGCATTGTGCCTCCAAGGACACACTAAGTGGATTGGACTTAGTCCATGTTTGCAAGCGTGTATAGAGACGACAACATACCCTACAGGACTTGATACGGTATTGCCTCCTAATGTGACCCCACAGGTTAAATAATCCTATCCCGAAGGCACATGAACCAATATTGGATCGCCTAGTCCCTCAACACAATATACAAATATGGTAAATTCTACACTAAATTCTCCCATAATTTTGGTCATTTTTAATGATTCTAGTCCAACCAGTTTGAGTGATAGCAATAGTAGTAGTGTGGAAATTTATTTAGTTATATCATGACGAGGACCCTCAGGATTTATTTAGATAGGATCCCCAAGTTCTCTGATGGCAACTCAACATGCAAGATCCCTCACCCGATACCCAAAATTTTGGGGTAAAGAGTATGAGGATGTTGAACAACATTGGTTCCTTTGCGAGTCCATATGGAGGTCTCTTGGAACTTCAGATACTAATAAAATAGATGATTTTTAGACCACCTTAAGAGGAGAGGCTTTAAAATGGTATATGAAATCCATTGAACTAGTCAATCCTAAAGGATAGGCTTTCACTCTTGCTCAAGTCAAACAATGGTTCATAGCAAAATTTGGTTTACTCCAGTTAGAACAATGGGCCCTCTCTTAGTTGTGGGAGATAAAACAAAGGGATGGTGAGTCTACTTGGGAGTATAGCCAAATATTTAAATATGTTATATGGAAATTATCAAACCCCATCAATGAATACTACCAACGAGAATGGTTCATACATGGAATTTTATGATTAACCCAAATCTAGTTAACCTATCATAGGATTTCCACTTTGGGGGAAGCCTTATAATGGGATATGAAAATTGAGAAGATGGAGGGATATCTTGGCAGCTTGTGGGTGATAATACCACTTGATGACTATAATATTACGCAACTACAAGGCTAGATTTCCACTTTAACTGATATAATTCAAGAACTGACCATTCCTACAGCAGGTCTCCCACAGTTATGGTGTATTGGTTGCTACATTGAGTGCCATACAACAATGGAATGTCCCATACGTAGGGATGCAGGACCCCCTCCACAATCGATGGTGCCTCCGCCAATAGGACCATCGGGAGGGGTTGCGCAAGTTTTCGCTCCATATCATGGCCCTGTGTAGTACCATGCTTTCCCAAATCATCAAGGAGGCCAGAGTGGAGAATATCGTGAGATTTTTCAAAGTCATGGGAATTCCCCTAAACATTTCCCAATCCTATAAAAATATACCCTTATTTTGAATATGGTATACTTTGAATTTTATGGGTCACCCACTCACACCACCAAGTAGTGTCACACCCTGGATGCTCTTGCGAACAAGCTATACATATCTTCATTTAGGGTCGATGAAGTTCCTCTAGGGTTTGGAGGAGGATGCATAGGTGGGGGAGGATTCCAAGGTGGCCAAAATAATGGGAGTGGACTAGATCACTATTACAATTGCGATGAACAAAGACATCTCGCTAGAGACTGTCCTCTTCCAAGAAGACTATGGTCTGCCCACTATAGAAACAACACTCATGCCACCAAATATTGTT
>SNQJ01S0089303.1:67268-93180 GCA_010110895.2 Picea sitchensis
ATGCATTAGGCTTAGATAGATTTGAAAGGAATTCAGTGTCCACGTTAAGCATTTTTCTGTCTAGGGTTAAGGTCAAGCTCTAGAGGTCGATCTACTTGTCCGCAGGCAGATTTTCCTACAACAGTGTGACCACTGCTCAAGAGTTTGTTACAGGAGTCGCAATATTAGCAAGGAAATGACAGGATCAGGTGGACCACTATGATATTTTCCACAAGTAGGCCCTTTACATTGTACCATAGTTTGGCCCTTCGTTTGAAGGAAACCATAGAGAAAGAGAGGAAGGTTGACTCAGGACGAGTCAAAGATTCTGGTCAGGGCCTGTTGGGCCCTTCATTTTGGAGGACGTTCAATTTTGTGGAAAATCATAGAAGGGAAGTGGAAGGATAGAAGTGGAGAAAAGTAGCTAGGGTGAGAGAAAAGATAACTACAAGCGCGCCAACAATAGAAATAGTTCATGCACCAACTGGACCAGAAAGTGGAAAGATCTAGAAGCTTCGAGCACATGTAGAATGGAAACGAAATCAGGAAAAGTTAATAGTGGACTCAAGAAGTCAAGAAGCATTGAAGGAAAAGTCATAAATATGGGAATATGTAATGGGAAAGGGTTTCTTAATTTTCGAGATGATAGGTTTCCTAGTTGTTAGGTCAATAAGTCAATTATAATATATTGTGCTATTGGAGAGAGCTTAAAACTGTTGCCATAGATTCCTTGTCATTATTGTTTTGTCATCAAGCTATCACCATTACTGTCATTGAGTTTGTTGCGATAAGCTACTGTAATGAATTATCGGGAATTAATTATGCTTGTGCAGAAGTCTAAGATTCCATACTGGATATCTTATACCTTAGTGCCCTTTCCCACTATCTTTGAACTGCCATTGTCTCTAAACGTAACATTGTCTTCATTCTTTTTCAGGGTGATAAACTTTGTTCTATCCTTTTCATGTGACTAGAGCACCCATTATCAATGTACCACTTATCCTTATTATTTTTTACATGAAGTGAAGCTTGAATGAACAAGGATTTTTCTTTCTTTTGTCCCCTTTGTTCCTGATTTCTTTCCATGATTGTTGGGGCTTCCTCTTTTTTGTTTTCCTTGAAATCGTTTTTTCATAATTTTTCTATATGCCCAAAATAATTGCATTTATACCATATGATGTTATAGTTTATCAAAGGAGAAAATGAGTTGCAATTTCTCCTTGAGAATCCATGGGTATTGTTGTTGTTTTTCCTCATGTAATCGCCTCTTATATTTGTTCTACAATCTATTGATTTATTACCAAAACCATTTCAAGAATAACAATACCCAAAGAAAGAATTTTGGTACGTGTTTATGTGATTCCATCTTAATGGGCGAGTCTTCATGATTTTGTCTTTGTGAAGAAAATTTGTCTTATGTGGGACATATTGTTCTTCCGTCCTGTTGTCTTCAACCTTGATATATTTTTTGAGTATATCAACATAAATCTTTGTCCTTTATTCACTTGATTTTTTTGAAGAGGTTGAGGCTATTTCATTAGCAGATTCCTTCTTTTCACTATAACCAAGACAAGTCTTGTCAAATGGCGATCTTTGGCAGTTTAGGATTTCATTCAAGGTTGTAGAGATCCTTTCAAATTTCATATTAGTATGTGATCTTTCCAAATCCTTTCTTAGAAAAAGTATTTATGATTCTAGACTGCTGCAAATATCTTCATTTTCTTTTAGCTGGGATTTTAAGACTTGTTCAATTCTCTTTTCCTCTTCTAATTGAGTTTTTAAGATAATGATGATCTTTTTTAGTGTTATCAAAACTTTCTTTCACACTAAGAATTTCATTTTTGTAATTCTTCAGTTGCTCCTTTTGTAGTTGATTCTTGTTCCTCAGTTTCTCTATTTCATTTAGAGCATTTATGAGCTCTCTATTAGTAACATTTTTGTTCTGGCCATTAAGTGGAGGTTGGATAAAGTTATAAGGTTGATATTGGATGAATTAGAGATAGAGGACAAGCTTGCAGAGCCTATGGATAGTCAAGAGTCAAATTATTCTAAGAAAAATAGCAGAAAAAGGTGGAAAATACATGCCCTTGTGCACATAAGGAAAGAGTTAAGCACTCAAGTTCTTATCGGAGGTTGAAAAGGGGATTATCGCACCTAAAAAAGGGGATATGTATTTTTCCAGGGAGCTTACCGTGAGATTGTAGTCCAAGAACCAATTTCTAGCAAGGATTCAAGACCAGATCAGATCAGATGGCTATAAGTGAAAGGGCGCAATATCAACAGTACTAATTAACTCATTATATTCCCTTTTGGAGTCTCCCTCATCGAAGTTCCTCTCAAGAGTTAACTCTTGATCGCTTTGATTGGGAACCTCCTATCAATGGTCCAAATCTCATTTCGTATCTCAGAGCCTTCCGGTCAGGTGTTAAGTCGAGATGTCAGCATATCCCTGTCAAGGCCAACCATCGACTACCACGTGAACATGTGGAACTCAACAGATACATAATTAAATATATCAAAAATGTGTGACATGTGTGTCAACATAGTGCCATTTAGTGCCAATCAACAACTACCACATGTACAGAATAAATCCACCAAAGGCACAGTGTTGTGTAGCAAATTGATGGGTATGTGTTATATTCCTTGCACGATTAGCAGTGTCTATGTTGCATTGGGTGCGCGGGGGGGTTTGAGGGGGGAGAAATCCCCCCGTGTGGGGGTTTGGTGGCAACTCCCTCGATAAAAAAAAATTCCTCGGGAAACATATCACATTTTTTCCTCGATTTTTGTGTCCATTGTTTGGCAGTTTTCGGCACATGGTTTTTTTCGATGGTTTTATATTTCCTGTTAAGGAATTAGGGTTGTTGACTAATCTAGGTCATTGGGTTAGGTTTTTGGATGTCGTTGGCTCCTATATGTATATTGTATTGTAAACAATGTAACACAACGAATGAAGATAGAATATGTTGGTTTTCCTGGTTTGGGTTTCTAGGGGATAAATCTATGTGTAATGTGTGTATTTGTCATTGTATCTTTTATGTTCTTTTACTGAAAATATATTTGCAGTAAATATTTTACAAGGTTAAAATCTACATTTGGTATCAGATCTTTGTTGGCTTCAGGGGGACACCTTTGTGGTCAAGGGTTTGGGTTTGGATTGTGATAAGCCTTGTTACAGTGGGAGATATGTGGTATTGATTTTTCAGGTGAAAAAAAATGATGATCAATTCGAAAATGGAGATCGAGAAGTTTAATGGGCAAAGTTTTGAGACGTGGAAGCTCAAGATGAAAGATCTGTTGGTGGAAAGAGATTAGTGGATCATGATGGATCTGTATACTACACCTACAAGAACTTTAGTAGATGATTGGAAAATGTTGGATCAGAAGGTGAAGAGCATAATCTGACTGTGTCTCTCAGATTCAGTATTACTGAATGTGTTAGAGGAAGCTACAACCAAGGAATTATGGAATAATTTGGGGAAGTTGTATCAGTCTAAGTCCCTAGTAAATAAACTATTCCTAAGAAATAATTTGTATAATATGAGGATGAGAGATGGAAAGTCGGTGGTAGATAATTTGAATGCCTTCAATACTATGGTAAGTCAGTTAGTATATGTTGAGATTAAAATTTCAAATGAAGATAAGTGTATCAATTTACTGTGTTCTTTACCAGACTCGTGGGATAGTTTGGTTATGGCCACAGGTAGTAATACAACTACCTTGAGGTTTTATGAAGTGGTCTCATCCTTGTTGTCAGAGGATATGAGATGAAAGAACATGGAAGGATGAAGCACATATGCATTATTTGCAAGAGGATGCTCCTAGGAAAGAAATAGATCTAAATTATCAAGTGGGAGATCTAAGTCTAAGGGTATATCTAAGTTTGTAAAGGTATGTTGGAGATTTGAAAAAGAAGGACACTACAAGAAGCAGTGTAGATCCAAAGTTGAGAAAAATAAGGGATCCGAAGAATCTCCTTCTACAGAAGAAAATACCTCCAAGGAAGAAGGAGGGGATGTGTACTTGGCTTCTTCAAGAACACATCCAGATCATGAGGCATAGTTGGTTGACTCAGGTGCATCCTTTAATATGAATCCCCACAGGGAGTGGTTATATGAATATGAAAGGTATGATGGAGGTAATGCTTTCCTAGGTGATGACTCGACAACCAGAATCATAGGTCAAGGAAAATTCAAGTTGAGGCTCATAGGTGGAAGGATTATAACACTACCTGGTGTTCTATGCATCCCAGGATTGGCCAAAAAATTGATTTATGTAAGAAAAATGGATGATGCAGGGGTAAAAACAACATTTGAAATGGAAACCTCCAGGATGGTTCGAGGAGCAATGGTTTTGTTGAAGGGAGTTTGGTTTGGAACCCTGTATAATATGTAAGGAAGAACTATTAGTGATCAGTGTAATATTTCCATTGTTCCTGATATTGGAGTTGAAGAAGAAATAAATCCTACAGTCTCTGGAGAAAAGGTCATGTTGTGGCATCAAAGACTGGGGCATATCGGAGAGAAGGGTTGTTGGTGCAATTATATGCATAATATATTACCAAACATAAATTATCGACCAGGATTCGTAATCAACAGAGTTGGTGCACTATATGTGCCGATAACAGATAGGTTCCTATGTCTGATGAGTATAACATAAAGAAGAAAAAATCAATAACAAGATCATCTATTTTCACACTTTTTCAAAAAACATTCTCCACTCATTTCAAAATACAGAAAGAAAAATTGATCAACAAATGTATAACTCAGAATTCTTGTTCAGGGAATATATATTCTCATTATAGGCTCATGAAAGATAGAGATGGGATATGATTCTATCTCCTGTAACAAACACACAATCACTCATTAACATTCTGGAAACTTAACTAAGCTAAAAGAACTACCAGGGAGAGTATAAACACTCTATTATAAGAACATGTATGTGAGAGATGGAGGTCTTGATCTCATTTCCTGTTACAACTCAATTCAATAATAACTTGCAAGCAATCCCTATCTAATTTTTCACACTTCTTCAAACAAATGACATTTATAAAATAAATCAATGCAACTTGACAATTATGAAAATCTATTTCATTCCTACACAGGAAACAAAGGTTTTAATGAGATGATCCATTTGTTGGCTCATGTAATGTGAATGATGGACTCTCAAACTATTCATGTACTGCCACACTTTTCAATAAATTCTAATAGTGAAATAAAAAATGAAATCAAAACAACAAGTACAGGAAATAAAAATATATACTAATAATTTACAATGATCTTACCAAGTTGGATCGGTGAGCCCTTGTCGATGCCAACATGGAATCTTTTGGATCAGAAGATGATAAATTCTAAAACACACACAGGATCATTGAATTCAAACTTCCATTAATCTTCAACAAGTAAATTTACAAAAAGAGTCTGCTCATAAATCCAATCTACAACATAATAGTTCCTCCCTTTTGCTTAGAGCCATCACTCAATTTATATACTTTTTACATTAAAAATTTGGATCTAGACAATCCAATCCAAATAAAAACCATTTTCCATCAATGGAGGTCAAGTATAACCATTAGCTAATCAAGGAAATGTATTTTCCACAATCTGGACATGATCCTAGAATTTCTGGAAAATTGGAAAAGATTTAGGATGAATCATTCCCCCTGAGATGTAGGTACACACATTTGATATCTTGGAATTATGCCAAATGTTTCCGCATGAAAACATTTCTCTGGAAAAAACCCATGTCCCCAAATTTTGAGATTCATCTTTATTTTCCCGAAAATTGAGGTGCAAATCTAGTATCGGAATGTTGGTACCGGAATTCTGTAGACAAGGGTTTTGTACCAGATGAACACAGTCACGACCATGAGTATCGAATCAGGCACAAAGACAGTACCATAATAGGTGCAATATTGGTACCAGATGCAATGCTGAGTGTGATGGTACTGAATCCAATGTTGAGTTGGTACCGGATGCGATGTGGAGTACTGGAATAGGTGGAAGATTGGTACTGGAATAGGTGGAGCATTGGTACCGGATCAGACAGGGTACCAGATCACGCTATGGTTGCAATACCGGATTAGTGAAGTACCAGATGAAGTTTCTTAAGATTCAAAGTGATTAGGAACATACATAATCAATCATTTAATCAAATTTAATCAAGAAAAATAAACAAATCATGCCTTAATCATAAGTTACCTCTCTATGCACATGGACAAGGTCACTAAGTGGATTTGTGGAGGAAATGGTCAACATATGCACATGTGAGAGGTAAAATTGACTCAGATAGAGGATAATATAGGGTAATAAAGGTGTAAAAATGGAGACTCAACAAGGGTCTTTGACTACTACATGATGAAGGTATGGTTGAAGGTATGTCTAAGTGCTCTATGGATTTTTATTTCTGTGCACATTGTGTATATGGGAAGCATAATCGGGTAAGATTCCCCTCTGGTGCAATGAGGGCAGAAGGAATTTTACAGCTAGTTCACAGTGATGTTTTTGGACCTGTGTCGGTCCCATCATTGGGAAAATATGTGTACTGTCTCATTTATAGATGAATTCTCGAGGAATACTTGGATATATTTATTCAGGAAGAAATCTGAAGTCTTTGACAGGTTTAAAGAGTTTAAGGGTCTTTTTGAGAATCAGAAAGAGAAAAGAATTAAGGTGTTGAAGAAAGATAATGGCGGAGAGTTATGTGGTAATGATTTTGAAGAATTCTGTAAGAATTTCGGTATAGCAAGGAAGAATACTACTCCATATACACCTCAGCAAAATGGAGTTTAAGAAAGGATGAACAGGACGCTGATGGAAAAAGCAAGGTGCATTCTCAATGGTGTCGAGTTAGGGCAATAATTCTAGGCAGAGGCAGTGGGTACTACATGTTACCTGGTAAACATATCACCCTCATCAGTTCTTGATGACAAGACTCCACAAGAGGTATGGACTGGTAAGAAACCTTCTCTCACACATCTCAAGGTATTTGGTTGTGATGCATATGTTCATGTTCCAAAGGAAAAAAAGAGTAAGCTAGATAAGAAGGTTGAAAAGTGTATCTTTATTGGATATAAATATGGTCTCAAAGGTTATAATATTTGGAACCCATAAACTAAGAAGGTAGTGTATAGTCAAGATGTGGTATTTAGGGAAATGAAGGATGTTGTTAAACAAGAAGTCCTACCAAGGAAGAACCAGATAAAATAGAGATTGATTTAAAGGATGATGAATCAGACTCTACAGAAGAACAAGAATTAGAAGAAGAATATCCTCATACTCCAGTATTGAGGAGATTGGTTCGAGAAAGAAGGCTATTGGAAAGGTATACTCCATATGATTTTCGTTCAAATTTTTCTTTGTCTATTACTGATGATGATCCTAGAATTGTCAAGGAGGCAGTGGATTTAGTGGATGGAAATCTATGGAAAAAGGCCATGGACGAAGAAATGGAAGCCTTGGATAAGAATGAGGCTTGGGATCTAGTGGAGTTGTTGACTAGAAGAAATCCCATTGGCATCAAATGGGTATTTAAAAATAAGCTGAATGAAGAAGGAAAAGTGGAGAAATACAAAGCTCGGTTAGTAGCAAAGGGTTATTCCCAGGTTGAGGGAATTGATTTTGGTGATATTTTTTCTCTTGTTTCCAAGTTAACCTCTATAATATTTTTTTTTATATGTTGTTGTTGCATTTGATTTTGAAGTAGAATAGATGGATGTGAAGACAACATTCCTACATGGGGATCTGGAAGATGAAATCTATATGAAGTAGCTAGAATGATTTGTTGTGAAGGGAAAGAAGGAGCTGGTATTCAAGATGAAAAAGTCCCTGTATGGTTTAAAACAATCACCAATGATGTGGTATAAAAAATTTGATACTTATATGTTGGGACTTGGACTCACAAGAAGCAAAGAGGATCAATGTATGTATTTTAAATTAATTGGTGATCATTTTATTTATTTGGTATTGTATGTGGATGACATGTTGTTGATAAGAAACAACGAGGAGATTCTCGAGGATGTGAAAACTCAGTTTTCCTCTAAATTTCACATGAAGGATCTCGGTGCTTCAAATTTCATTTTGGGCATGGAAATTAAAAGAGATCAGAAAAACAAGAAACTCTGGTTAAATCAAAGAAAATATGTCAAGACAATATTGCAGAGGTTTAATATGCAGGAATGTAAACCAGTAAAGGTCCCTATTCATGTTGGTGTAAAGTTATCTGTGGATTAGTGTCCCATGACACATGAAGAGGAGGAGGACATGTCTCGTGTTCCATATGCAAGTGGAGTTGGCAGTTTGATGTATGAAATGGTTTGTATTACATCGGACATTGCACATGCAATGGGATTTTTTAGCATGTATATGTCAAAACTAGGAAAGGAGCAATGGACAACAGTAAAAAGAGTTTTCAAGTATTTATGTGACACTACTAGCTATGGATTGTGCTACCAAGGAAGATCGAGATTGGACAGAGTGTTGGATATACATGGTTTTTTGGATGCAAATTGGTCTAGAGATCTAGATCGTAGGAGATCTACAAGGGGGTATGTGTTTAACCTGTTTGGAGGAGAATTAGTTGGATGAGAAAAAGACAGGTTGTAGTGGCACTTTCAACTATAGAAGTTGAATACATGGCAGCCATTCATGCAAGTATGGAAGCAGTATGGTTACAAATATTGTGTTCAGGTATTGGGTTGGTACAACAAGCTATAAGGATTGTTGATTGTGTAACCTTGTAAACCCCCTGTATGCAAAGAAAACAACAAGTGGGAGAATGTTGGGTATGTGTTATATTCTTTGAACGATTAGTAATGTCTACGTTGCGCTGGGAACATGGGGGGATACCAAGCCCCCTCTTGGGGGGATAAAGACCCCTGCATGGGGGATCGGGGGTAGCACCCCCAAGAAAAAAATCCTTGGGAAACGTGTCAAATTTTTTCTTGAATTTGCGTGTCCATTTTTGGGCGGTTTTTTAACACATGGTTTTTGCCGATGGTTTTCTATTTTTCGGTTAAGGAATTAGGGTTTTTGACTAATCTAGGTCATTGAGTTAGAGTTTTGGATGTCGTTGGATCCTATATGTATATTGTAAACAATGTAACACAACGAATGAATATAGAATATGTTGGTTTTCCCGGTTTGGGTTTCCAAGGGAAAAAACTCTATGTAATGTGGGTATTTTCCATTGTATATTTTATGTTCTTTTACTGAAAATCTGTTAGCAGTAAATATTGTACAAGGTTAAAATATACAAAAATATGGGTGACACATGTCATGCATATTGGCCACATCAACATCATCATGGGACAATAAAAGTTTCCACGTGTCCAGGTTGGTGTCAATGTGATATATTTTCCTTGGCCAAATTTTTCTTTTTGTCGTAGCCAGATCAATGGCTCCTAGTGTTTTTCTAGTTCCATATCAATGGTTGATATATGATATCTCATATTCCATGGGGTCATATCATCATATTCCTATTGGGGACCTATCTCTTGATAACTCTGATGGACACCTACGATTAACGGCCCAAATTTCATCTCTCCATCAATGATTCCCCCGAGAGATCAATGGTTTAGATTTGATCCATAACCCCCAGTGTGCCAACTCAACGTTACACGTGGCATTCCATCAAAGAACCTATTAGAGCTAGTCAGAGGCAGCCACATGGACATGTGAAACCCATCAAAGATGCCCAAAATCATATCAAATCAGAGTGACGCATGTCATCCATCTAGGTCATGTCAAAATTATTATGTGACAATAAAAAGTCACAATGTGTTTAGGATGACATCAACAGGATAATATTTTCCTTAGCCAAATTTTGCTTTCGACCATGACTAGATCAATGGCTCTAGGATTATCTCCAGTTCCTCCTATCAACAATTGACATGAAATCTTGAAGTATCCCTCTTTGGAGTCTCCCTTGTTGGAGTCCTATTGGAACCATATACCTTGATCACTTCGATTGGGCACCACCGGGAAATGATCCAGATCTAATCGTTGATCTCGAGAGCTCCCGACCAGGTGTCACATCAACCCGCCAGCGGAGCACTTTTAGGGTGATCCATATTTATAAGTGAAATGAAATGAAAAAATGATATATAACATTAACATATATATATAGTGATAAATAACAGAGCTACAATGAAACTTGATTTATATTCAATAAAGAAATATGTTGAAAACTGTAAAATGCAGAATGAAAACAATCTTGCTTGAATGGTGGTAGATAATATTTAAGAAGAGATGTGGTAGCTACGCGCATTCGTCTAAACACATTATAATGAGGTCTCCAGGACATTTTACCATCAAGAAGTAATAAAAAATCCCTAGACATCCAAAAACGTAACCCTAGAATATGAAGCGCCAAAATTCATGTGGGCCCTGATGGGATAAGTTGGTACATCAACTTCCCATGGTAGTAACTTTTGCATACGATCTTCATTTTAGGTGCAAGACAACCCATTGGAAAGCTCTACCCAAGGAATACACATGTTTCCATCTGATCCGTCAGGATTTTTCGAATGACTTATGGTTGAGTTTTAATTTTGCATGCATTAATTGACCATTGAGAAACTTAACGAAAGAATGAGAAAAGAAGAGGAATTATAACAGCTATATACAAATGTGCAGATCTTAAATGAAATGAAAAATAGCAAACCATAATACGCAGGTTGATAACGGAGTTCGACACAACTTTGCCTACGTCTCTGGGCCTTTTCTTTGTGGGTGAGGCTTCTTTATTTCTGTTCGAAAGATCAATAGTACATCACTGCAATTCCAAATGGCTACAAGACTGATCTAGTCATGTTTGCCCAGATCTCTAGAACCATGCACAAAAAACAGCACACAAAACGGACGTCCGGAGCTCTCAGAAATGGTCCGACATCATCTCCTCCTCAACGACTTCTCTGCCTCAAACTGACTTTGGCTTGGCTTCTCCTCAGCATATCTCTGCTCTAAATTCCCTCAAATATGTCCCCATGGACTCAAACAGGCCTTGGTTATATAGTTGGGAAGGTAGTTGTCCATCTCCAACTTCCTCCACGAATTTAGGCTCTAAAAATACCCAATAACTCCCAAAAATGAGTTAATTACATTAAAAATGAGTTTAATTATCAATAAAACTCAAAGTTGGTTAGAAAAACCCATTTATAACTATATAATATGGTTATATTTGGGCTTAGCCCCCAAACCATGGCGTGCGCCCCTTTTGGCAAAGTCACATGGTACCATGTGGCCACGCGCTAGCGCGGGCCACCCCTTTTTGTGCGCTCTGTTGTATCGGGTCCTGGTCCTATGGCACATAGTCATGTGACCACATGGCTTAACCGTTATATAACCAAATTTTAAACCATAACTGTGCACATAGTAACGGGCCGTGCTCCCGGTTGTATGGTGGAGTTAATAAAACCTCGGGTCGGGGCTAAGCCCCGACCCGACCCCCTGTCTGTTATTACAAAAGTTTGAATTCAAATACAATCAAACATATTCTTATAACAAGAATCAACCCATGGTCCAATGGTCGGGCGGTCGTTACGAAGGTGCTAAGTGGAGGAGAGGTCCGGGGGTCGAACCCCATGGACGCCAAAATAATTTTACATATAACAACCAACCAATCCTGGGGTGCCACATGGCAGCCCGTGATTGGGCCACGTGGCACCCAATCATTTGCCAACAAAACTGCCACTTGTCGACATCTGATTCGACCAAGTCAACCAACCAGATCATGCCACTTGTCAACCGCTAATTGGCCCACGTCACTTGCCGTGTCGGATTTCGTATGCCTCTATCACTGCCACGTATGCTGCTGACATCATCCGACATGTAGGCTGCTGACGTCATCCGTGCCACATGTCACCCTTCCAGTGGTGACACGTGTCACTTCAGGATTGGTCCAACCGTACGCCCAAAAATCCAAATCTGCCTGACACGTGTCATCACCTGGAGCCGCCACATGTCCTGTATAGACCTGCCACATCAGCGTACGGTCGCCATGTGTCATCTGTACGTACATGCCACGTCAGTGTCCGTACGGACTGCACAGTCAACAAATTTTTTGCATGTTTGCCTTTTCAGACAGAATGTGATATCTTCTTCATACAGACTCCATTTGACAAAGTAAATATACCACCGGAATCAGGAAGATGAGACAAACGCAATGGCATAGGTTTCGTCGGATTCCAAGCACTTTCATTTTTGAGCATTTTTCAAGCCCTGTCAGGCTTCTGAATCCGATTTCGGATCACCATCACACTTTGACTCTGCCTACATTATGTCTATGGCGATCCCAAAACACGTTGTTTAGGGCCTCAAAAAGACCCCAGAAGTTAAGGACCCGAAAAGATAGAAAATAACTGCCAAGATGAAAATTGTATGTGAGCCAGTTGAAATAGGTGGGTGGCCATCAATATCCACCTGGATCAATCCTCTCCCATTAAGAATCAATGGTCTCCATTACGTTGAGTTTCCCCATCATATGAGGAAATTTCTATTGAATTTGGCCCTAGGTTAGCTACTTGCCTTGGTGCAGGAGTTTCCCTTTTTTCACAACATGATAAAGCTGAAGCTTTTGTTGGTGAGTGCCCTTGACCTATGTGTCCACTATTTGATCAGTGGATTATTTTTCCATGCAATCAAGGCTGATCTCTATTGGTGTCAATTGTTATGTTATCTCTGAGGTGTCCAATAATCGTGGAAATTATGGTCGAAGGAGGTCCACATTAAACACAGGGTGTGAGCCAAGGAAGGGGGGAATGTTGAGCTCAAAAGTATTGTCACCCACAACCCTGGTGATGGTGTAAGGTCCATAGTGGATTGGACAAATCTTCCAATGGGGTACTGCAAGGCGTTCTTTCTACAAGTGTAACCAAACTTTATCTCCCACCTAAAACTTGTGTGGCACCCAATGTTGATCATGGTGTTGCTTGTACTTGGCATTGGACTTCTACAAAATATCATGAACCTATGGGAAGATTTTTTGGATTCATTTAATGAATCAGGTGGCTTTGTCGAATTCGGTTTGAGCATGGGATGGTTATTCCTGTGTGGACTCAAGGGGTAGTGCAACATACATGGGGCCTAATGGTTGAAATATCAACCCCACCTAAAAGGGGTTGTGGTTGATTGAGCTATGTATGGCTATGTTGTAATTGTGTTTAACATAGGGAAGAATCTCATCCCATTTTCATGGATGCTTGGAATTGTACATGCACAATATATGCACGATCATCCTATTGACAACCTTGGTTTGACCATTTGTTTGGGGGTGGAAGGAAGTGGATTTGGTGAGCTTGGTGTCCAACAGTGACCAGAGGCTCGACCATAATGTGTTGAGGAACTGGTTGTCTCGATCTGAGATGATGGTTTGTGGTATCCCAAAATTTATCCACACTTGTTCGAAGAAGAGTTTGGTAGTGGACTCTGTTGTGATGTTCTTCTTTCAAGCGGCCATAATCGCCATCTTGGAAAATTGATCAAAAACCAGAAACACATAGCCATTTCCTTGCTTGGTTGAAGGAAGGCCTGACATGTAGTCCATCGAGATGGATTCCTAGGACCTATAGGGAGTAGGCAAAGGGGTTTCCATGCCTTGTTTCTTAAGACCTGATATACTTGTTGACATTCTATCGAAGTTTCAGCCAATAGAAATGTTGTTGCAACACTACCACTGTCCATTGTCTTTTCTATGTCGAAGTGTCATGCCACCCGACTGTAGTGAGATTCCCAAATCATCTTCGCTCACTCACTTGATGGGATGGAGAGATGGCCCAGATGGCACAACAACCTGTCCCGAAGATGGGAATCAGTGACAGTTGTGTTTATTCCCAACATATTGTAGGTAGTGGAAAATTCAGGATCTCTCTCATAGAGTTGAGGCCATCTGAAGGTCTCATGGCCGTAGGAGTGTAGAACTATGGTTAGTGCTACAATTGGAAGTTGAATGTGGGAGTCAATGACACAGTCAATGCTCCTTGTCTTATACTTGATGTTGAGATGGAACTATTGCAAGTATGTGGACCACGTATGATGGGGATCATTCGACAATTTTCCTTGTGTCTGGATGAACTGCAGAGGCTTATGATTAGTGTGGATGAGTGTCTCCTTCCCAAGAATGTAATTCCTCCACTGGTGGGAGGCTTGTACAATGGAGTCAATTTATTTATCATAAATGGGGAATTTACGAATGATATATGATAGTGTCTCACTATGATAGGCCACATGATGTTCGTGTTGAGTGAGAATTACACCCACAGAATAGTTTGAATCATCTTTCTCAATCTCAAAAGGTTGTTGTAGGTTGGGTATGGAGAGCACAAGCACTACTTCAAATCATCGAATGATTTTTGTTGTGACTTGCCCCACACACAATTTTTCTTTCCAACACCTCTTGTCACTTGGCTAAGGGCCCATGCAATATGGAAGAATCCCAACATGAACCTGTGATAGAAGTTGGCAAGTCCTAAGAAGATATGAATCTTAGTGAGTGTGTTTGAGGCTGGCCAATCAGGAATGACTTGGATCTTTTCTAGATCGACATGCACTCCATGATCATCAACAATGTAGCCTAGGTATTGGTCATTATTCATGCCGAAGGAGAAGTTTTCCAAATATGCATATAGCTTGTGTTGTCGCAGAGTGTGCAGAACCTGTTGAATATGCTGCAAGTGTTCCTCCCAACTCTTGTTGAAGATGAGGATGTCATCCAAATACACCACCACAAAATAATTGGTGAAAGGCCGCAAGATATTGCCCATCATACTCATGAAATTATTTGGGGCATTTGTCAAGCCAAAAGGCATGACCAGCCATTTAAAAAGACATTCTTTGGACTTGAAGGAAATCTTCCATACATCAGTTTGCTCTACTAGGACCTAGTGGTAGTCGGACTTCATATCGATCTTACTAAAGTATTTGGCTGGCTTGAGTTGGCCAAGGAGATCATCAATTCAGGGAATTGAGTACCGGTTCCTAACTGTGATTTTATTTAGGGCCCGATAATCAATGCAAAGTTTCCAGGTCCCATCTTTCTTCTGCAAAAGCACAATTAGGCTTCCATAAGGTGATGAGCTTGGTCATATGTGCCCTTTTTCAAGCAACTCTTAGATCCGATTGTTGGCCCTTGACCAAGTTTTGGGAGATCCTTGGTCAAGTTTGACCTATTTTGGGACTTTGACAGCGTATTGAAGGAGGAGTGCAAGGCGAAGCAAAGATAGCGAGATATCGGCCCCTTTTTGGGTCCTTTTTTGGGTTTGGGATTATGTAATGGGTATGGGATGTCAGCCCATTGGTTTACCCATGTTTAGGCCTATTTTTTAAAGTATAAATAGATGTGTAGGCAATGTAAGGAGGGGCATCTATGTGATGTTAGGCTAATGTACTAAGTTCTAGTGATCAATCTATGTGATCAAAGGATTGTAAGTGCTCTATGCATATTGTGTGAATCTTACAGAGTTGAGTGCAAGTGACTGTAGAAATCTTAGTGTTGTAACCTAGCTTGGGGAAGGAAGATCTGGCGAGGTGTGTGCAAATTTACTGTCGTATGTGGAGTAGGGTTTTTTAGGCTTTGTGCATGTAACTGATTAACATAAGATAATAAAAGAGAAGAAGATTTGGTGGACATATCCCTAGGGGGGGTGAACCACGTATATGTTGTGTTGCTCTTCTTTGTGCATGTGTTGATGTGCTTATATGTTAATGTGCTTAGTTCTTTAATATAGATGAATGATATGTCGATGCTTAGTGCTTAATAACATGGATGGATGTTAGATCTGACTGATATACATATGCTTAGTGTTGAATCTGTTAAAACCTGATCTATTTCGTCATGCTAAGTGTTGTTAGATGCTAGATCTGGTTGGATGCTGCGATGCTCTGTAATTAGGGTTTGTCTGCGTTGTTACCAAGAACTGAATGTTGATGAATGTTTACTGCTAATTGCTTTATTAAATGTTAGAATCATAGATCTGTGTCCCAGCTAAGGTTTCATACAATGAGCTCTGCAACTGCCCCTGCCTCTACCTCGGGTGAGACTTCATCTTCTTCGTAGGTGTTGCTGAAAGGGTCGGTTGTTAGGGTTTTGTTGGTGCGTTGTTGTAGAGTTGAACCTTGGGTCTGCCCTTGTGCCAACAAATGGTTCCATTGCCGAGACCTGAAACTGTGATTGCTAGGAACTGAGAAAGAAGAATCTTTGTGCAAAGATCTGACCTGAAATTGTGAAAGCTCTGTGCGTAGATCTGTCGCTCTAGTGCGTAGTACTCTACTTAGTTTATGAAGCTCCGTGCTAAAGAAAATAAGTTCAATCTGAAGAAAATAGGTAAGATCTGAAATCTTTGTGCTCTGATAAAGGTAAGAGTAGTGAAAAGTTTTAATATGTGGAAGCTTTGTGCTCTGCTGAAGATAAGATTAGTGGAAAATTGTTGTTTCTAAAGTATAGATCTAGGAATGTTTGATAAGATTTGTCCTATCTTGAAAACTAGGGCACTGACAGGCGAAAGACGATGTGATATAAGTAGATATGATGAGAATAGTGAAAAATATGTTATACCTATGTATAGAAAGAATGTTTGGACTAACAAATGAATGCAAGATCCTAGAAAGAATTTTTTGCAGGTTAACTACTATGATCCTAGCGCGCAGTACAGGAAAGGTTGGGGATCATTTAAGAGTAAGAGAGGATTAAACCTTTATTACAGTTGTAGAAGACCAGGACATCTGGCTAAGGAATGCCCTGGTAGAAAACCTAGTTGCCTATGTTGCAAAGCTATGGACCATGAAGTTTTGGATTTCCCTAGAATGATTGTTCATCTTAAAAGGATGAATATGAGACAAGAAGACCACGAGAAAATTCAAGCAAATGAGAATATGGAAGAACCCCAAAAAGAATTAGAGAAAGTATTGCTAGAGATGAAAGAAACCCTGAATGATCACCGACATATCAGCTTATTAGAGGTCTTCAAAGAAAAAGAATGTATTGAAGTAAGAATAGGAGACTTCAACATTGATTGTGTTCTGGATGAGGAAACACGGGTGAATATAATGATAGAAAGAACTTGGGAAGCTATAGGAAGACCTGTTATGATTCCTTCATTAGGAGGAACAAGACTATTTAGAGGAATGTTGATAAACCTATGTGGAAAGATTACGCAGATATCTATGAGTGCCAAGGGAACTTCGATAGAGGAAGAATTTGAAGTTGTTAAATTTATTGAGGACAACACTCCATTTACTATGTTTCTTGGAAAACCTTGGATTGAAATTGATCAGGCTAGAAGGGAAGAAAAAGAAGTCTTAGAACAAAATAAGCAAGAGCTAAAATATTTCATGACTAGGAATATCGTACACTTGATTGAAGAACCGTTCAACTGACGCCTCGAACGCGAAGAAAGGAATTAATGGTTAGACAGCTTGCCACCAGACCGTTGGGATCGCACCATAATAGACAGAACTGAGTTAATGAAGGCTTCTTACCCATTGCAAAATATTCGTTACCAAGTATCTATTTATCCTGTCGCGCCACGCACCGAGAACACTTTTTCTAATCGAGAATTTCAGCCCACAGATTAGTTGATTTTCACACAATGATCATCACACTTTTTCCATCTATCCCATTGCATTGAGAGATTACTCTCTGACCCTGAGATTTTCAAACCCGAGCGTCTATGTCGAATGAGTTCAGTGCGGAAGAGAAAATTGTCGAGGAAGTTCTCATCGACCTCATGACCGAAAGAGAAATGTTGATGTCTGCAGGTATACAAGCATCATCGACGAGACGACTGCAAGCCTCTCCATTGATTTCTCATGGAACCGGATCATCCCGACCATCAGCAGAAAAGTGAACCAAACACAGAGATGACCTAGCCAATGCAAAGTTGATCCCATCTATATTACCCGACTATATCCCGCCTCTAGCCGGCATAGTAAGTTGTGATAGTGTACCCAAAGATTTTGAGTACACCATGGTCACTGCGTACCTCCCGAAGGGGATACGTGTAGTTAGAGCGCAGCAGGATAAGATCACAGCGTTGAAGTTCAGTAACTTCAACCTTAGATATCGAAAGAACCACAACATGCTTTCCCTGTACAAATACCTAACCAGGACAAAGGGAAAGAACTCAAATATCATCCCTCATCCCTGGACGATGAACCTCGCGCAGTCGACCTTGTTAAATGTCATGAAAATCCCACACTTCAGAAGACACCAGGAAGTCAACGCCTGTGTCAAGATGCTACTGTCATGTTACCATGGTGGATATTTATGGCTAGAACATCATATTACAATCGATCCAACAGTGATCCATAGGATCATAGGGTTGAGTATGCAAGGACCTAACCCACAAGATTTCTACCTAGGAAAGGCCAAAGATCGTGCACTAGCACAGAAGATTAAGGACACATACAACGATGTCGAGAAGGGGACGCGAGGCTACAAGGTAGCCTTCATCCAGAATGGCACAGTGCACCTAGCATGTCAGATAATAGGTAGAAATATGGTACGCAAGAATCGACCCACACAAGTCACGGGCTTTCGACCTCACGAGGAAGTGTGTAGAAGCTTACAGATGAACTGGGTGAAGTACCTAGTCAATCAGCTTGAACTAGAATGCCACGAAGACCGGGATTAGAGCTGTGAGTTCCATTTCAGCTAGCTCCTAATCCTTATCACCTTTGTTTCCTGGGAGATTCCGGTAGGTGCGACCTTCTCGGACATTGAGCCATTTGAGCCACTTGCCGCGAAGTTCGCTACACTTTGGTACTCAAGCGATATGAACAAACAGTGGCAGTTGAACATTGTTTTTAATATGTACTACCTTTAGCTGAAGAGATCCATTTAAGATGAGCCTCGCATGACTACAAACACCTTACAGAGATTCCGACCCCTGATGAATTGTAGCGCAGTTCGACATTTCATTTACATTACAATGCGAGCCGATGAACATAAGGAACAACTCCAGTCATACTATAAACTTACAGAAGAGGAACTGGAGGAGATCACTAAGGACTGGTCCACAGACCTCCTTATCCCCGCTGACCCTACAGAGATGTCTGATCCTAAACTAGACAGCCTGGAGACCACTCACAAAGAATAGGACACATCTGGAACCAGCAGAAGACAAAAGACTGAAGAGGTCCAAGATTTAAGCAGCGCCTCAGGGAAGACTACTTCCACATCACTTGAACGAGGAGGTGATGGTGATGTAGAAGAGATGAAGGACAGAGAAGCTAAACAAAATAAAGGAGAAGTAACACCGCCCATAGATGAGGCTGATCCCTTGAAGAAGAGGAAGGTTTCTCCCCCGAAACCTTCTTCTCGGAAGAAATCAAGAGCCACCGTGACCAAGATGTAGAATACACTTACTCCTGATGACTTTGACTTCATCATAGTGTCTCTAAACGATGCTTCACTGGAAATCGTGAAGAAACAAGGAGCGAAGCAGGAGGAACTGTATGATAGAATTGAGGTCAAGCTTCGAGGGGTACAACAGGGTCTTCAGTCCAGCTACGCAGTCTCCACTGCACCCCTGCCATCGAGAGAACAAGAATTGGGAGATGAGCTAGCCCAACTCCGCCGCCTAGCAGATGCAACTGAAGCTCACCTTCGACCAACACAAGAGGAAATAGAAAAATCCACCCAGGATTTGATGCAAGTACAAGAAGTACTTGTAGAATAGCATCGAGTTGCAGAGCAAAAGAATATTTCTCTCCAGACAAAGTTTGACGAGGATAAAGCGCAAATGCAGCAAGAAAAGGAACAACTCCTCGAAGGGAAACTCGAGATAAAATAAGCAGTCAACATAGCACTTCTCTCTGTGACAAGGTTAGAGCCACAAGCAGAAGACTGGGTTGAGCATCAAGTAGAGAATATCATGGAATCCATCCAGCAGCTACAACAAAGAATAGCATATTTAGAGCTCTGCACAGTGCCTAGCACTCCACAGGATATCAAAGATCAAAGAGAAGCGACTACCCGGAGCACAGTCAAGGGAATAAAAGATTTTTCCATGGAATACAAGAAACTCAGTGACTATAGTGCCCATAATTATGAGCAACTCACTGAGAATGTAGAACTAAAGGCACTAGAGTCACAACTCCAGGAGGCGAAGCAACAAGCAGAGACAATACAGGCGCAGTTGAAGCCCTTGTTAGCTGTGGAAATAATGAAATGATCCCAGGATCAACGCACTGCCCAACAACAGGTTCACACCATTTAGAAAAAAGTCATGGAAGTGACTCAAAGACTCCAACCTATATAGGACGAGGCTTACCAACTATTCACAGAGATCGAAGGCCGAGGCGCAGAACTGGAGCAAGTTGTTTTTGCAGCAGTACAACGCCTAGAAGGACCCGTGAACAAGGTAGTCATCCAAGAGTTCGTTGAACAAGAGTTCATGGCACAACAACAAGTCGAAGCAGATTGATCCAAGCTTGAGGATTTTGAAGCAGAACTACCCAGATCAGAGTGACTCGGGACGTGTCACAGGTGAGTGTTGGGGGCCTGTTGTCCCTTGACCAAGTTTTGGGAGATCCTTGGTCAAGTTTGAACTATTTTGGGACTTCGATAGCATGTCTAAGGAGGAGCGCAAGGTGAAGCAGCGATCGCAGGATCTTGGCCCCTTTTTGGGTCCTTTTTGGGGTTTGGGATTATGTAATGGGTATGGGATGTCGACCCATGGGTTTACCCATGTTTAGGCCTATTTTGTAAAGTATAAATAGATGTCTAGGCAATGTAAGGAGGGGCATCTATGTGATGTTAGGCCAATTTTATAATTGCTAGTGATCGATCTATGTGATCGAAGGATTGTAAGTGCTATGTGCATACTTTGTGAAGCTTGCAGAGCTGAGTGAAAGTGACTGTAGAAGGCTTAGTGTTGTAACCTAGCTCGGGGAAGGAGGATCTGGCGAGGTGCATGCAGATCTCATGTCCTATGCGGAGTAGGGTTTTTGAGGCTCTGTGCATGTAACTGATTAACATAAGATAATAGAAGAGAAGAAGAGTTGGTGGACATAGCCCCAGGGGGGGTGAACCACGTATATGTTGTGTTTCTCTGCTTTGTGCAATGTGTTGATGTGCTTATATGTTAATGTGCTTAGTGATTTAATATAGATGAATGATCTGTCGATGCTTAGTGCTTAGTAACATGGATGGATGTTATATCTTACTGATATACATATGCTTAGTGATGAATCTGTTAAGACCTGATCTGTTTCGTCATGCTAAGTGTTGTTAGATGCTAGATCTAGTTGGATACTGCGATGCTCTATAATAAGGGGTTGTCTGCATTGTTACCAAGAATTGAATGTTGATGAATTTTTACTGCTAAGTGCTCTTTTAAATGTTAGAATCACAGATCTTTGTCCCAGCTAAGGTTGCAGACATTTGATTCCTGCAACCACCCCTACCTCTACCTCGGGTGAGACATCGTCTACTTCACAGATGTTGTCAAAAGGGCCGGTAGTTAGGGTTTTTTTGGTGTGTTGTTGTAGCGTTGAACCCCGTGTCTACCCCTGTGCCAACACCAACACTTGATTTCCTCATTTTATAACAAAGTGTTACAATAGACTTTCCCATTGGGCAGTAGTGTGTCGAGGGTCAAATCGATTGAATGGTTGACCTGACAGTGCAGAGGTACCCCAATGGGTGAGGAGAAGATGAATTTTTATTTTTCCATGACCCTATCCACTTGTTTTTTATGGATGGAGAGACATGTCATGAAGTCCATGGATGAGGTTTCAACCTTCCTCTCACTTTGGGTGTGAATCATGAAGAAGAAAAATTTCCCGGTCTGAGAGATGAGCTTCTTGCATTCCTTGGAAGAGATCAAGGAAATGGTAGTAGGTGGGACTACTTCGTGTATCCTCTACAATTTCCTAGACTCATATACAACATGATGTTTCGATAAATAAGTTTGTCCCAAAATAAAATAACAAAATTCAAGTGGGGGGAAATCACATAATACCTTATCTTTGAAGGGATTCTTGTAGTAGGGTAGGTGTAACTGTTAGATGATGCAGAGATTTCTCACTTGGAGGAGCCATCTGATAGTGTACAATTGTGGGTGCGGTGTTGTTGGCATATCCAACTGCTTGACAACCTATGTAGAGATAAGGTTCTTCTAGCTTCCTCTATCAACGATGAAGTGCAACAAAGTACCCTTCACCCGCATCTCTGAATGAAAGAGGAACTCACCTTCCTTTGGTTCATCAAGTTCACCAAGATGGATCTTGATGGTAGCAATGGTGGCATTGGGTTCTGTGTCAATGATCTGTCTCCCTTTTTTTGGTTCTAACTTAGAGTCAAAACCGACATCTGATTCATAGGATTTCATGTCGACCACCAATGACTTCTTTGAGCGGAATTCAATGATGTTATGCCAGGGGATATTATGGAACTCACACCACTTCCCAATGTCTTTCTTTGTCTTCCCATTGTCCTTCTTTGTTTTTGAATTAGACTAGTTGTCCTGAGGCTATCCATCATTTCTCTATCCTTTGTTCTACAGGTTGGGGCTGCCTTTTCCCTACTTCTGTTCTGAGGGGTTCACAGACCCAAATTGTTGTGTCTTTTTGTTTAAGCTTCTGCTTGATTTTGCCAGCATATCAATAGGTCGCAACCAAGGACGAGATGTATAGAAACTACATTTATTTATGGATTTATCTATGCAGACTGCCACAATACTTTAGCACCAGATGTCTCTTATATATTTGATACCCATCTTGGTGTGCAGGGTATGGATGACATTGGTGAACTCTGACACTGTTTGGTTCCTTTCCTTCCACAATGTGGTCCATATTGTATATAAGTCGTCATAAATTCCAACAGGGTAGTATTGTTCCTTAATAGCATTCCTGAAAGAACCCCAAGTGGGTGTGACTACATATAATGTAGATTCCTCTGTTGTCTTTTTCTCACAGAAAGTATCCCACCAATCTTTGACATGGGGGACGACCTTAAGGAGCACAAATGTAATATTTTCTCTATCGAAAAAGTTATGGACATAAAAATTCCCTTCTATAAGGTTTAACCATTTTTCTACAACATCTGCATCTTATATGACCTTCAAATATAGGAATATCAAAATTGATCTATACCTTGAAGGGGGCGATGCCTTTGCTCGAAGATGATGTGTCGTATGTTGGAATTCGTCGAAGGATTTGTGCAAAATTATCCATCATGTTGTTTCTCTGTTGCACAAGGACTTCCTCAAGCAACAATGTAAAGGGATATTCATCCCCATTTTCTCTCTTTTCTTCCCCCATGGGCGATCGTCGGGTTCTGCGAGGTTGATCTTACAAAGGATTAATTGGTTCAAGTCCCAACTTTTTATAGCCTGACCTCGTTGGGGACATGCACAGAGAAACAAATGAAGACCATACTGCTCTAATACCATTGATCTGGATTTATGAGTGGAATGAAATGAAACACATATATATAGCATTAACATAGAGATACAATGAGAAATAATAGAGATACAATGAAACTTGACTTATATTCAATAAAGAAATCTGTTGAAAATTGTAAAATGCATAATGAAAAAATCTTGCTTGAATGGTGGTAGCTAATCTCTGAGAAGAGATGGGGCAACTACGTGTATTTGTCTGATCATATTACAATGAGGCCTTGAGACCTTTTTAACATCAAGAAGTAATCATAAAACTCTAGACATCCAAAAACCTAACCCTAGGAGATGAAGTGCGAAAAGTCATGTGGGCCCTGATGGGGTAAGTTGGTACATCAAATTCCCGAGGTCATAACTTTTGCATACGATCTCCTTTTTAGGTGCATGATATCCCATTGGAAAGGTCTATTTGAGGAATACACATGTTTCCATCACACTTTCACCTAGTCAATAGTTTGACTGTGGCGAGCCCAAAAAACGTTGTTTAGGGCCTCAAAATGGCCCTGGAAGCTTAGGACCGAAAAAGATAGAAACAAACTTCTAGGATGAAAACTGGATGTGAGACAGTTGGAATAGGTGGGTGTCCATTGATATTCACCTGTATCAATCATCCCCCCATAGGCAGAAATGGCCTCCATTGCATTGATTTCCCCCATCATATGAGGAAATTTCTACTGAATTTGGCCACGCGAGAGCCACTTGCCTTGGTGCAGGAGTTGCCCCTCTTTGACAACATAATAAATTTGAAGCTTCTATTGGTGACTTCCCTTGACCCATGTGTCCATGATCTGATCAGTGGATGCATGTTCCATGTAGTCATGGTGGAGCTCTGTCAGTGTCAATTGTTCTGTTATCTCTGAGGTTTCTAATAATGGTGGAAAGTATCGTCGAAGGGGGTCCACATTAAACATTGGGAGAAAGCAAAGGAAGGGAGGAATGTTGAGCTCAAAATCATTCTCACCCATAGCCTTGGTGATGGTGTAAGGTCCATAGCTAATTGGACAAATCTTTTGATGGGTTCTTGTAAGGCGTTCTTTCTACAAGTGCAACCAAACTTTATCTCCCACCTGAAACTTGTGTGGCACCCGGTGTTGATCATGGCACTTATTGTACTTGGTATTGGAGTTATGAAAAATATTCTAAACATGTTGGCAGATGTGTTGTATTCGTTCAATAAACTGGGTGGTTTTTTTGTCTTCAGTTTGATCATGGGATGATTTTACGTGTGTGGACACAAGGGGTAGTGCAACATTCATGGGACCCAATGGTTGAAATCCTAACCCCACCTGAAAGGGGATGTGGCCAGCTGAGCTATGTATGGCTCTATTGTAACTATGTTGAATATAGGGAAGACTCTCATCCCATGTGTGTGGATTTTTGTAATTGTACATACATAAGATATGTACGATCATCATGTTGACAGCCTTAGTTTGGCCATCCGTTTGGGGGTGGAAGGAAGTGGATTTGGTGAGATTGGTGTCCAACAATGACCAGAGGCTCAAACATAATGTGCTAACGAATCGAATTTCCCGATGTGAGATGATGGTTTGTGGTATCCCAAAATGTACCCAAACTCGTTCAAATAATGTCTTGGTAGTGGCCTCCACTGTGATGTTCTTCGTGCAGGAGGCCAAAATGGTGATCCTGGAAAATCGATCAACAAACACAAAAACAATCATCTCCCTGCTTGGTTGAAGGAAGGCCTGGCATGTAGTCCATCGAGATGGATTACCAAGGCCTATCATGAGTAGGAAGAGGGGTGTACATGCCTTGTTTCTTAATGGCCAGTTTGGAAATGGCACAGGCTATGCATGACCTGATATACTTGTTGACATCATGTCGAATTTTCGACCAATAGAAATATTGATGCAACACTGCCATTATTTTTTCTACATCGAAGTGCCCTACCACCCGACTGTAGTGAGCCTCCAAAATCAACTTCGCTCGCTCACTTGATGGGATGCAGAGATGGCCCAGATGGCACAACAACCTATCGTGAAGATGGAAATCAATGATAGATATGTTTTTTCCCATCATATGGTAGGTAGTGGTGAAGTAAATATCTCTCTCGTAGAGTTGGGTCCATCCAGAGGTCTCATGGCCGTAAGAGTGTAGCACTGTGGTTAGTGATACAACTGGAGGTCGACTAAGGGATTCAAGGACGCAGTTGGTGCTCCATGTCTTATACTTTATGTTGAGATGGAATTGCTTCAAGTATGTGTACCACTTCTGATGGCGGTCATTCTGTAATTTTCCTTGTGTTTTCATGAACTGCAAAGGATTATGATTAGTGTGGATGATTGTCTCCTTATCAAGAATGTAATGCCTCTGTTGGCATCATGATCGTACAATGGATTACATTTTTTGTCGTAAGTGGGGTACTTAAGGATGGTATCTAATAGTGTCTCACTATTATAGGCCACGGGATGTTCGTGATGAGTGATAACTGCACCCAGATCACAGTCTAAAGCATATGTCTCAATCTCAAAAGGTTGTTGCAGGTTGGGTAATGAGAGCACCGGGACTGAGCACAAG